>JAJPUD010019552.1:754-26341 GCA_023553655.1 Myrmecobius fasciatus | reverse complement strand
AAGAATGTTTGTGGCAGCCCTTTTTGTAGTGGCTAGAAACTGGAAATTGAATAGATGCCCTTCAATTGGAGAATGGCTGAATAAATTATGGTATATGAATATTATGGAATATTATTGTTCTGTAAGAAATGACCAGCAAGATGATTTCAGAGAGGCCTGGAGAGACTTACATGAACTGATGCTGAGTGAAATGAGCAGAACCAGGAGATCATTATACACGGCAACAACAGTACTATATGACAATTAATTCTGATGGACATGGCTCTCTTCAACAATGATATGTTTCAAACCACCTCCAATTGTTCACTGAAGAAAGCCATATACACCCAGAGAGAGGGATGCGAAATGTGGACCACAACATAACATTCTCATACTCCTTGATTGATGTTTGCTTACATTGTGTTTCCTTTATCTGATATATCGTTTGTGTAGATAAGATTTTTCCTGACAACAATGATAAGTTTGGAAATATGTATACATATATTTGATTTGCCAATATTTTAACATAATTAACATGTAGTGGATATCCTGCCATCTAGGGAAGGGGTGGGGAAGTTGGGGGAAAAATTTGTAACAGAAAGCTATGTAAGGGTTATTGTTGAAGAATTACCCACACATATGTTATGCAAATAAAATAAAATTTAAAAAAAATAATAATCTATCAAGTTACAGAAGACTGATATCTTCATTGATGAAGAAAATACCCACATTACAGAAATTATAGCCCCTTGGAGTATAAAAAAAAATAAAATAACAGGTCAGAAGTAGTACAGATGAAGGCAAAACATTTGAGGAGTTTGGCAACACAAGGAGACACTGAACAATTACTAGAAAGGTTTTCCAGGAGAAGGGAGTGCTGTGCCAAAATGAAAGGTTTTGAAAGATAAGATATCTTAAGCATATTTGAAGGAGGAAAGGAAGAAGCTTATGGAAGGGGATAAATGAAAGATTGTTTAAAGAGAAGAAATACTTTTCTTTAAATTTTAAAAAAATATATTTCATTAGACATTTCTAAATTACATCTAGAAATAATTTTCAGAGTGAAATCTAAAATAAAGAGGAACTGGAGAGTATATCTCTACATAAATCAAGCTGGTTATTTCCAAAAATTCTTAATCACACAAAAGTAATATGCCATAAGTATCTTTCAAAATTCATTATCAAATTTTATTTTAATTTATGGAATAAAACATATTTTATACCATCACAATAAAATTATTGCACATGAAACTATTTTGCACAACTTGCTATTCCTTTCAAATACACAACAAAATTATCATGTAAATATCTTTTGCTTCTTCCCTCCCTCTACCCAATTGGAGATGACTACATTAGACAAAAATAGGGGTGTGTGTGTGTGTGTGTGTATATAATATATATATATGTATATATATATATATATATATGTGTGTGTGTGTGTATGTAAAATTATTCTATAGATATTTCTTTTTATCAGTTCTTTCTCTGGATGCAGATAGTATTTTTCTTTATATGTCTTTTATGGTGGATGTGGATAAATAACATTCAGTCAAAGTTGTTCATAAAACAATAATGCTGTTACTGTATAGTGTTCTCTTGATTCTACTCATTATGCTCTTCCTTATTTCATGCAATTTTCCCCCATATTTTTCTAAAATTATTGAGCTCATCATCTCTTATAGCACAGCAGCATTCTACCACAATCATATACCACAACTTCTTCAGTCATTCTTCAATTGATGGACATTCCTATAGTTTGCAGTTCTTTGTCACCATAAAGAGAGTGGCTATAACTATATTAGAACATATAGGCTCTTTTCCTTTTCCCCTAATTATCTTCAGAAATAGAACAAGTAGTGGTATTGCTGAGTCAAATTTTGTAGGTAGTTTATTAACACCTTTTTCTCTCCAAAATGTTCGTAATTCCATCAACAATAAATTAGTAGACTGATTTTTTCCACATCCCCTCCATTTGTCACTTTTTCCTTATATCATTTTTAGCCAATATGATAGGTATAAAATGATGTATTTTATCAAATTATTTTAATTTGCATTTCTCTAAACAATAATTATTTAAGCATTTTTATATGACTATAAATTGATTTGATTTCTTCATTGGAAAACTGCCTATTTATATCCTGTGACCATTTATCAATTAAGAAATGACTTATATTTGTATAGATTTAACAAAGTTTTTTAGATGTTTTATATGAGACCTTTATCTGATAAATTATTTCTGCTTTTTTTCTGATCTTGGTTACATTTGTTTCATTTGTAAAAAAAAAAAAAAAAAAGTTTTAATATAATGTAATTGAAATTATCCATTTTACAGCTAACTTTGTTCTCTCTCTCATTTCTTCATAAATTATTCTCCTATCCACATATTTGATAAGTAATATGTTCCATGTTCTAATTTTCTTGTAAAATATTTATTTCTAGGTCAGGTATCCATTTTACCTCATTTTGATAAATGGTATAAAATATTGGTCTGCGCTCAGTTTTTGCCATACTGCTTTAGAGTTTTTCCAACAATTTTTGCCAAATAATGAATTCTCATTCTAAAATCTTATGTCTTTATACTTGTCAGATACAAAATCATCACATTTATTGGCTGCTGTAAAATTGTATGTCTACTCTATTGTATTGATCTTCTCTTCAATTTTTTAACCAGTATCAGATAGTTTTGAAAAATGTTGCCTCATAATATAGTTTAAGATCTGGTACTTTATGTTTTCCCCAATTATTTCCTTTGATATTCTTGACTTTGTTTTTCCAAATAAATTTTGTTATTTTTTAAAATAATTTTTGCAAATTCAATTGGTGTGGCATTGATTTCATTGAGGTAAATTGTAATTTTTATTATATTGGCCCTGCCTTTCCACGAACAATTAATATTCATCTAATTATTTAATCTAATATTTAATTATTTAAATCTAATTATTTAATTATTTATCTAATTATTTAAATCTGTTTTTTTTTAATAATTTTGTTTATATAATTCCTGGATTGGTTTTGGAAGGTATATTCCCAGGTACTTTATATTGTCTAAAGTTATTTTAAATGGGATCTCATTTGCTATCTTTTCTTGCAGAGTTTTGTTTGTGATGTACAGGAATGCTAATAATGTGTGCACTTTTCAGATTTTCATTATGAACAGACAATCTCCAAGAAATGAATGAAGTGCAGCAAAAATAAAGGAGTAAAAATAAAGCAGTTGTCCTCTTAGGAGAATCTGAGAAAATCTCAGAAAAGACAGGACATCCAAGGGCAGAGTAAAATGTAGCTACATTGAGGCTGACTCCATTGAATCAACAAACTTCAGGCACTGGAGCAGCATTGTAAGGAAGCAGAATAAAACTCTGGAAATTTTGCTCAACTTTCACCTCACTCATAACCTCAGGAAATTTCACTTCAGGAACTTCAACCTCACAAACTTCATTGAAGGAAAAGGAAAGGGAAGAATAGGAGAATATTTAGGAACCCCCATTGTTTCTGGACACCAGGCCAAGTGGTCCTGAGCAGAAGTGATTCTGGGCAAGGAGGAGTAAGCACATGCTCAGTAAGTGTGGTACCACAGAGAGCACCAACATTTTTTAAACAGTGTGGCAGAAAACCTAATTGTGAGTTGGGGGAGAAGAGAAGAGATTTAGGCTCTGGACAGAATTCAGAAAATAATAGTAAGAAGGATCTTAGACCTAGGGCAACATTACCCATAATTTTGTATTAAAACTAAATTAATAATATTTCTAAAAATAAAATAAAACAAATTAAAAATAAAAATGAGTAAGTTAAGGAAAAAGAACCTGACCATAGATAGCTATGAAAATCTGGGATCATATTTGAAGGAAGATAGTGAGGTTAAAAAAAGGCCACTCCTATACCAAAGAATAATGTGAAATGGTCAGAAACCCCAAAAGAATTCTTGGAAGAAATTAAAAAGAAATGCAAAAATCAAGTAAGAGAGATTGAGGAAAAGTAAGGGAAAAAATAAAAGCAATCCAAGAAAATTATGAGAAAGTTAACCAATTGGAAAAAAGAAATACCAAAACTTGAAGAAGAAAATAACCCCTTGAAAACTAGAATTGGGCAAGCAGAGCTGCATGACTTTAAAAGCCATCAAGAAATAATAAAATTAGAAAAAAATAGAAGAGAAGCTGAAACATCTCATTAGAAAAATAACTAATCTGCAGAACAAGGGAGGACCACATAAGAATTGTCAGACTCCCTGAAGATAGTGATTTTAAAAAAGAAGGAATCTGATTACAATAATTCAAGAAATTATTAAGGAAATATTTCCTGAAGTTTCAGATCAAGAAGGTAAAGTAGAAGTAAAAAAAATTCTACCATTCACCACCTGAAAGAGATTTCCAGAAGGAAATTTACAAGAATGTCATAGCCAAGTTTCAAGACTCCTAGGTTAAGGAGAAAATATTGCAAGCAACAAGAAAAATAAACAATTTAAACACTGCAGAAATGCAGTCAGAATTTCACAAGAACTAAATGTTTCTGCAGTAAGACTCTACTTGGAACATTATATTTTGAAGAGCAAAGAATCTTGAGTTGCATCCAAAAATAACTTACCTAACAATGGTGAGTATAATCCTGGATTGGAAATAAAGTAGATATTTGACTAACTGAAAGATTTTCAGTAATTTGTAACAAGAAAACTAGAAATCAATGGAAAATTTTTATATAAAAAGATCCAGAAGAAATGTAAGGAAAATATTACAGACTAATTATAATTGTTAAGATTAAAATATTCACTTATCATATAAGAAAATGTTATCACTATTAAAACTGTCATTGTTACTAAATAGTTTGAAAGAAAAGTTGGGGCTGAGTTGTCTATAGTGAGATGATTTTAAGAAACAAATTGGGCAGGAAAGGGCAAAAAGCAGCAATTATTTAATAAACTGGGCTGTGAAAGGAAGACTTAATACAGAGGAAGCATGTAAAGATGAAAAGTTGGTAATGTTGGAAACTTACATTCTTCTGGGTTGAAAAGGAAACATGTACATTTGGAAAGGTATAGGAGTTAAATTTGAAGAGAGGAAGGAAAATTGGGAGATGGGGTGGAGGAGGGACTTTTAGAGGGGTGCATAGATTATGATTAAGGGGGTGGGGGAGAAAATAAGGGAAGGACTTTTAGAGGGATGGATAAAATAAGGAATAAGAGGGTAAGGGAAGAAGATAAAGTAATAGTGATAGGGTAAAGAAAAAGACTAAGAAAGAAAATAGTGAGTAAAAATAAAATGGAGGGAAATTCCCAAATAATAATTATAATTTTGAATGTGAATGGGATGAACTCACCCAAAAAATGGAAATGGATAGAAGAATGGATTAAAAATCAGAATCTAATAATATGTTGTTTACAAGAAATATATTTAAAAATGAGAGAGATACACAGAATTAAAGTGAAGGGTTAGAGTAGAATTTATTATGCTTCAGCTGATAAAAGCAGGGGTAGCAATTATAATCTTAGAAAAAGTTATGACTAAAATATATTTAATTAAAAGAGATAAATAGGGTAGTACAGTTTGATAAGAAGTATCATAGACAATGAAGCAATGTATCAATATTAAATCTCTAGCCACCAAATATATAGCTTTTAAATTTTAAAAAGAAAAGCTAGGGGCAGCTAGGTGGCACAGTGGACAGAGCACCAGCCCTGAATTCAGGAGGACCTGAGTTCAAATCTGGCCTCAGACACTTAACACTTCCTAGCTGTGTGACCCTGGGCAAGTCACTCAACCCCAATTGCCTCAGCAAAAAAAGCAAAAAGAAAAAAAAGAAAAAGAAAAGAAAAGAAAAGCTAAATGAATTACAGGTGGAGGTAGATAGCAGTAATATAGAGTAGAGGACATTAATATTCCCAATTTATAAGGAATTTGAGGCTTCCAGACTTATCCAAGGTCTTACAGGTGGTAAGTGTTAGAGTTGAGATTTGAAGTATAAGTAATGCAGTGAATAGAGTATCCAGAGTTAGGTAGATTGTTTCCTAAGTACAAATCTGACCTCATACACTTATTAGCTATATGACCCTGGGCAAGTCAGTTAATCTGGTTTGCCTCAGGTTCCTCATCTGTAAAATGAGCTGGAGAAGAAAATGGCAAACCACTCTAGTATCTTTACCAGCAAACCCTAAATGGGTTCATGAAGAGTCATAAATAACTAAATAATAACACTTGTTTCATCACAAGTTCAGCACTCTTTCTATTATACCTGTCATTACTTAGCCATATCATTGTGTATTTAAAAGAAATTAGCATTAGAGAAATTCTAAAGATTGGTAATGGTAATAAGGAAATTAGAATCAAATATTGGGGGGGGGCATTTAAATTTTTTGATTGGATATTTGGCATAAAATTTTTGTATTTCTTTTCTTTTCACCTTAGGGAGGTCAGGTCTGAGGGACAGAAAATAATTGTTAATTTTAAAATAAAATTTAAAGAAGAAAAACAGCTCCAAATCATTAACAATTAGATAAATGCAACTAAATAAATTCTCAAGTTCCATTTTGCACCTATGCAATTGACAAAGATAATAAGAAAATAACCTATGTTGGGAGGACTTTCAAAAATAGACATATGAATTAATTTACTGTTTATTGGTGAAGCTGAAGTTACTAATTTATATTTACCCTTTGGGTCAAAGATACCACTAGATGGCATTTTTCTCTTAAAGAGGAAAATTCAAGCGTACAAAAATATTACTGTTCCTTTTGTTATGACAAAGGATTACAAACTAAGGGGTGATGCCCTAAAATAGAACAATGGCTAAATAAAAGGGTTTGAGACCAATCAGTTATTCTTAAACTAACTTAGCCCTTCCAAAATGTATTTACTGGTGTGTGGCCACTGCTACTGCTTTTTGGAGCAACATGTGAGAATTTGGTGAAGATTCATGCCAAAAGTGAATAAGCAGTCTTGAAAAGGGCTCAGCAAGCCCTCACTCCAAACATTCAACAAAAAAGAGGGAGTCCAAAAGGAATGAGGATAATTTTGAAAATGTCAGATTAAAAATTTTAGCTACTCAAAAGAAAATCCAGCTCTCCATGTTAGAACTAGTAATCCTCTTTTTCCTGTTCTAAACTGTATATAAAATGCTTCTTCTATTTCAATTTTGTGAATTTCAAAACTAAAAACAAATATTAAAAAAAGAAATTATCATGAGCTCTTGATTTTTTTTTTGTATTGATCCTAATTTAAGCTTCAACATTATGAGACTCCTAATCTAAAAATCAGTGGAAAATGGATTGTTTTATTTCACTCAAACCTCAGTGTTTTAGAGATTTTAAGGGAAATGTGTAGGACATCATTTCTGATAGAAGAATACTCAGTTTTCTGACATATGTACCATATTTCTGCTTACATATGTAATAGAAGGGTAGATTGTATTGGGGGGCATTATAAACCTGTCACCCTGACAATCACACTAGCCAGAGCTTTTATGTAAAAATTCTGAAATATCATAGTGACACGTGAGGCAATGCCCTCTTCTGAGTTGGTTTGTTTGGAAACTCTCATGCCAAGTTCCGTCAGCTTATACATTAAGAGCTAATATTAATTCCTTACTAATTTCAACTGTGAGTCCTGGAGTCTTCACAGACCAAACAGAATGATGTCACAAAAGGATAAATTATCTTTTTGAATGAAAGCTCCTTCATTGATCTTTCAAATGCAGAGGAACAGGATTCATTAGATATTACTAGAAGTTCTGAGTCATTACTCAGGTTGCTAAGCTATAGAAGGTACCAAAAGATTTTCCAATTTTTCAAATATTCTTTCCTTCCTTTGCTCCTTCCTTCCTTCCTTTGTTCCTTCCTTCTTTCTTTTTTCTTTATTTCTTTCTTTTTCACTTTCTTTTTTCTTTATCTTTCCTTTCCCTTTCTTTTTTCTTCGTTCTTTTACCTTGTTCCCTCCTCCTTTCCTTTCCTTTCTTTTTTCCTTTTTCCTTTTTCTTCCTTTTTCCTCTTTCCTCCTTTCCTCCTTTCTTCCCTTCCCTTTCCTTTCCTTTTTGCTTTCCTTTCCTTTCCTTTTTGCTTTCCTTTCCTTTCCTTTCCTTTCCTTTCCTTTCCTTTCCTTTCCTTTTTCCTTTCCTTTTTCCTTTCCTTTTTCCTTTCCTTTTTCCTTTCCTTTCTCCTTTCCTTTTTCCTTTCCTTTTTCCTTTCCTTTTCCTTTTCCTTTTCCTTTCCTTTCCTTTTCCTTTCCTTTTTCCTTTTCTTTTCCTTTCTTTTTCTTTGCTAAATTTTTTCTTTCCCAAGTTGCTTCTTTCTTTCTTTTTTTCTGTTTTTTTCTCTCCTTTCTTTTATTTCTTTTTTTCCTTGTGTGAGGTGGGATAGAGATGCAAATACATGATTTCATTAGTATGAAAATCTCAATCCCATTTGAGTTTCAGATGCAGATCAGAAACTCTTCTAGAATTTCTAGTGTTAAAGAGCTCCCAGAGTTACTGAGTTAAATGATATGTCTATGGTCTACTAGTTAATATGTCAGATTTAAGATTTTGAATTGAGGTCATCTCAACTCTAAGTATATTATGTCCAAATTCTCTCATTTAAAAAATTAATTACTCTTACATTTAAGTGCTTTGTATTTACGTAACCAATGCAGCAGGACTCCTTAGGGACTCTGTCCTTATGCTGAATTCTCAGGGATAAGCAAAGAGGATCTTTTTCCTCTTATAGGTTCTTTATGTCCAAACCTGATGTTTACTCCATGAAATTGCTAACTCTATAGATTATCTAGGCTTCATCAACTGTAAGTAAAATGAATCCCAAGCTACCATATGAGAACCCCATTCACAAATACATATCAGGGAAATTCAGGTGCAGAAATGCAGGTGCAGAAATGATTTATGGGATTCACAAGCAGACACATGTAAACTGGAATGGAAGTATCAACACACAGAGAACTGCTCTGCCTCTTCTTAGTCAACTGTGTATGCTCCCTAAGAACATGGGCACTGTAAGCATGACGTGTCTAAGGTTGCTTCTGGCAATATATGACTCAGACATGAAAAGCTTGACTTTGAGATGATGAAAGAATCCCCTTCTTGGCCTCTAAGTAGAAAGAGCCAGTGATTCAGTAGAACTATAACAATGGAGTGATTCTGTCTCTGGCCTATTCTTCTACTTTTTCCTCCTAAGAAGTATTTGAGTACACTTTAAGCCTCTCAATACAGTGTAAGGCTGATGCTTCTGCTCCTATGAAGAAGCTAGACTAGAGGCATGCAACTAGGCAAGGCTGAGCCTGAGATCTGGCTGCCTTTTCCATTTTTTCAAGTAGGTAATTAAATATTGATTGAGATAAGCTTCAAGGTACCCTTGTGATTTCAAGATGTTTGCTGGTCCTGGGTTCAAGAGACCATATGGAGACTTCTTTATCCAAAAGGCAATACTGCTCAAGGCATTCTCCTATTTCTAAGAGTGTTTCTGTTGTTGTTTTTGTTGTTTCATAAATAAAATTTGATTTGTGTTTTGTTTTAATATTTCCTAATTTTTTTCTTTTATGCTTCTCCTTTCCTAAGGCTTCTTAACTCAGGTTTCTAGATTAATTTAAAATATTTTAATAATTATATTTCAAAATTATTCTTTCCCCTTGTAATCCTATATGTTTTAATTTGTAGGCAGCTAGGTGACTTAATGAATAGAGCATTAGACTGAAGTCAGAAAGTCCTGAGTTCAAATCTATCCCCAGCTACTTACTATCTCTATGATCCTGGGAAGTCACTAAATCTCTATTGGACTTAATCCACTAGAGAAAGAAATAGCAAACCATTTTAGTATCCTTGCCAAGAAAACCTTAGAGGCAGTATTGGCAAGCTATAGACCATGAAGTCACAAAGCACTATGATGCAACTGAATCACTAAACCATTGAACAACAGCATATTTTATTTCATGCACATAAAAACAATCTGAGAAGGGCTGAATCTGAATAGGCTTCACTAGTTTGCCAAAGGAGTCTATGTCACACCAAAAGTTAAGAACCCATGATCTATATCTGATCCTGAGTCTCTTGAACTTGGTAGCACAAAATTGGGGTAACCCATAAAGCAATCTTAGCCTCAGACTGATACTTCCCATGAAATATTTATCTGGCTAGAAACTTAGGTCCTAAATAATAATGCTTAGGAACTTTAAAATTTCCTTTCCTAGGGGAGTTTAGGGGTATAGAATTGCCCCCTCATTTCATGTGGGAAAACACATGCCCATTTTTGCCACATCCTACTGTAAAAGCCCAACAGCCCTGCTCCCACCCCCACCCTCACCAGACCCCCAAGCTGCTTCCTATTGTTGAGTTGAAAAGACCATCCTCAAATCTCTGACATTTATGGAAAGTGATGAGCAGTCCAATGCCATTCTGAGATGTCTCTGCTTCATGACTGCCATCACCATCCCTATTACCATGGAAGGGGTCCAGGATGTGAATGCTTGTGCTATCTTCACAAAGACAGATGCAGGTGCTCATCTGGTCTTTGTTCTATCTTCTGAGAGGGAAAAGTAAAAAAGTTATGTCTGAGAAAAGTCTATCATTCACACCTGGGACAAGAGGCTAGCTTAAGATACTAATGAACAAAGTCATACTCAATAGATGGGAAATTTGGCTGCAGCTTACCTATATATGTATGTGTGTACATATATATACACACAAATGTATATATATGTTCACACATACATGCATTTTGTATATTATTTATGTGTGTATTCAATATATGCATTATGTCCTTTATTTTGCTTATCCACATAATTTCTGCTAACATTATGGTTCCTTTGAGGAAAATTATTTATTTCTTTTCTTGAGTATCTGGCATATTTTATCATTACATAGGGATAATTATATAGGGATTAGATTTGTGATTTCTTTGACATATGCAATCCTATGTTAGGAGAATTTCTCTACCAATATGGGCACTCATAACGCCCTAAGAGGTTGTGACTTGGTTAAAGTCTAAAAGGCAGGACTTGAACCCAAGTTTTCCTGATCTGAAATCCAGCTCTGTATCCACTATGAGATGTCTCTTTTCTGACATGTAATAAGCCCTTAACAAATGTTAATTGAATTGAATAAAACTTTGGAAAGTCTCTGTGTTTTATAAATGATATGGGGCTCATTTTAATCTATAAAATGAGCAGGTTGAGCTGCATAATCCCTGAGGTCCCTTCTTGCTCAAATATTCAGTAAATTCATGACCAATTTACTTATGCTGTAACCAATTATGTAATTTTGTGAAAAACGGATCCCCTAGGTTTTAAAGAGTAGTGCCTAGATCCATGGAAACTGCAGAGGTGTTCATTAATAGGGGAATGACTGAACAAGTTGTGGTATATGAACACTACTGAGCTACAAGAAATGATGAGTTGGATGATAGAAAAACATGAATAGGCTTGCATGAGATAATACAGAGTGAAATGAGTAAAACTAAGAGAACTTTTTTATATAGTAACAGCAATATATATATATATATATATATTTTGCCGAGGCAATTGAGGTTAAGTAACTTGCCCAGGGTCACACAGCTAGGGAATGTTAAGTGTCTGAGACCAGATTTGAACTCAAGTCCTCCTGACTTCAGGGCTAGTGCTCTATCCACTGCGAGCAATATTTTTTTTTAAGAACTTTGAATGACTAAGTCATTTTGACTCAAAAATATGCCAAATTAACTACAAAGAGGATATGAAGGAAAACACTATAATTTGTATTTAGAGAATGAATTGATAAATAAAATTATAGGGGCAGCTAGGTGGCACAGTGGATAGAGAGCACCAGCCCTGAAGTCAGGAAGACCTGAGTTCAAATCTGATCTCAGGCATTTAACACTTCCTAGCTGTGTGACCATGGGCAAGTTACTTAACCCCAATTGCCCCAGCAAAAAACAAAAAAATAAAAATAAAAAATAAAACTATGGATAAAATGACTTTGTACATACTCACATAAATATCATAAATGTACTTTATACACATTATATATATGTGTGTATATATATATGTACATATATATATATATTGATACATACACATACCTATATGTCTCATGGTAATCATCTCTAGGTCAGGGGAAAGGGGAAAAAAAGGAAAAAGAAAAAAGTTTATCTGGTAATTTTATTATATATTTAAAAGAAATAACAAGTTGTACATTATAGATTTATAACTTCCTATGTAAACTTTTTTTTACTATACTATGACTTAGAAATGCTTGTTTTATTCCATAAATTAAAAATAAAATTATTTTTTTAAAGACCTGTAGCCTCCTTTATTAGGAAAGGAGATAGGGTGGGATATGGTTCATGGAGCAAATGTCCCAGAAATCCTCTTTGTTCAAAGATACTTCTCTCTGGCATTCCAACTATTAAAAATTATTTTAGGTTAATAAGTTCTTTTAAAAATTCAGATATTCCTGAGAGTGTTAAATCTGCTAGTGTTTGCACCTCATAATAAGAGAATTTAATCTAATTAATTTTCTCCTAGCACCTAGCTATAATCTGCTCTCTTATGGCATGATTTCAAGACCCTTTACTCCTTTAATCTCACTCTTATATACTCTTTTGTAGAGAGATGATAAGTAGGTAGGGAAGTAGGTTATATGGATAGAAAACCAGAACACTTGAGTGATTAATACATGCCAGGAACTATGCTAAATACTGGGGATGCAAATAAAGAAAATAAGAGAGTTCCTGCCCTCAAAGAGCTTATAATTTAAGGGGAAAATAATGTACAGGGAGGTGCTAAAAAGTGAGGTTGGAGAACCCTGTGCTAGAATCTTAAAGAGAGAGCCAGGAAATGTCACAGAGGACTGAGCCCCAGCAAGATAGAACCTATTGGAGCCTGGAGACCAAAGGTACAATGCAAGGAACTGATAGAAAGAAAATGAGGATGATGCTCATATTGGGTCACATTTGCTTAACACTTTATTGCTTTATTACTATTAACAAAGTGTATGACACATTAATTCATTAAATCCTCAACATAACTATGTGAGGAGTGTAGCATAGCATTTTTAGGTAAGAAAACAGAGGCTCATGGAAGTAAATGGCTTGTTATCAAGTTGCAGAACCAGAGCTGGGAATGAGATTTTCTGACTCCTGATTCAGGACTCTTTGCACTATTCCATATTGAATCATAAATGTTAATACACAGAATAGAGTTTTTTGATGACTGATATATGACATGGAAAATCTGAAGCCTGTGAATTTAGTTTCTGACTCTGAGCCATTTTGTGACAGCTGAGTATGTTTTCAATCTGCAAGACCTGGCAGCATTTAGCAAAGTATTCAGAATATATGAATGTCATTCAATGTTAACCCCATGTGTGTCTTGCCTCAGTCTCCCTTTAAGTAAAAAATTAGATGTAGGATAATGTAAATAGCTTAGACTTTGGGATCAGGAGATCTTATTTTTCATCTTGACTTTTTGTAAACTTTCCATATGACTTGGGACAAGTTTTTATTTTTTAATCTTCTCAGAACCTCAGTTTCCTCGATTGTAAAATTTCTATCTTACTTAGAAGATTGTTGGGGAGATTAAATAAAAGAGCACATATAAGGAATTTTATAAATTCTAAAATGCTATAGCTATAAATGAAAATACTAACAATTATAGCACTAGATTGTTATAAGGTAGCTCATAAGATTGTTTTGAGGTAGCTCAAAAGTAGAGACTTGAAAATGCTATGCACATAAAATATACCATTACTTTTGCTGTTACATTCTCCAGGATTTGGGTTGGTGCACTGAGACTAGCCACTTTTAGATTTCTGTTGGTTATAGAAAGGGCACCTGATTTACAGGTAGAAGACTGATTCAGCTTCTGATCCTTATGACTTGGGGGGGGGGGGAAGTCTCAGTTACTTCATCTATAAGAGAGCTATACCAGCTGACCATGAAGGTTCCTTTCAGCTCCAGATCCACAAGCTTAGGATGATTTTCTGAAAAGTGAAGGGTGCTAAGGGACAAATCTCTAACATAGACACCTTCCTCCTGTGAGTGTATAACTAATGGAAGATATATATATATATTTCCTTTATATTAGGTGGATAGAGTGTCAGGCCTAGAATTAGGAACACATGAATTCAAATCCAGCTCAGACACTTCCTAGCTGTGTGCCTTAGTTTCCTCATCTGTAAAATGAGCTGGAGAAGCAAATAGCAAAACACTCCAGGATCTTTGCCAATAAAATCCCAAATTTTGGTCATGAAGAATTGGCCACAACTGAAACAACTGATGAATAACTGCTAAAGTCTGATAGAATAGAATAGTAAAAGCTGGCTTGGTTCCCCTTTAAACAGAATCCTAAATCCTCACTGGAGCACAAAGGTCCTTTGAAGCTCTATGCCCAAGACCAACAGTCAAGGTCAGACTCATTATGACTAGGAAGAAGGGAAATTTTCCAGGAGTGAAACTAATCACCCTCTTGTATTATTCTATGTCCACTGCCAGGAGAGAAGCTTTGCCGGAGGCACAATTAGGAATATTTGCACCTGGGGCAAGGACCACAAAACTTGTCTTCTAACCAGGGAAAGCAGCTGGAAAAGTTCCTCCAGGTGTATATTTGAGTCAGCCAGGCAGTCAATAAACATTTATTAAGCTCTTATATGCCAGGCACTGTGCTAAACCCTGGGGATTAAAACACACACACACACACACACACACACACACACACACACACACACAAAACACAAAAAAAAACCAACTGATAGTTCCTGCCTTTAAGCAGTTTAGTCTATATAGTGAAACCACAAGTAAACAAATATGTACAAACAAGCTGTATAAAGGAGCAATAGGAAATAATCAATGGAGGGAAGGAAGTAGAATCAAGTTTGGGAAAGGCTTTCTGTAGAAGATGTCATTTTGGTTGGGTTTCTGAGAAAATAAAATGATACATTCAGATAGGAAGAGATGAGGACTCTAGGATACCATGAGAATGCTAACAAGATTGCTAACTCCAACCCCAACCATTGGGTGGATTCTTCTTTAAACAGACAGTGGGGGCAGCTAGGTGGCACAGTGGACAGAGCACCAGCCCTGAATTCAGGAGGACCTGAGTTCAGATCTGACCTCAGACACTTAACACTTCCTAGCTGTGTGACCCTGGGCAAGTCACTTAACCCCAATTGCCTCAGGAAAAAAAAAGGAAAACAGACAGTGGCACCTATTTATAAAAACTAATTATTTCTTCATGCTTGGCATCCAGAGAAGCTAATGACTTCGGGGGGGGGGTGTTGAAAGTGGAGTGATAAATGTTGTAGCAAAAAAAGGTTATATGAGAATTGAAAGAGAACTTACTGATTATTTAATACAATGTGGTTCTTAATCTGTGGTTGATGAAATTAAAATGTAAATAGACAGACAGTTAGATGATGGATAGATGGATTTAGATAATTGGTTTCCTTTGCAATTTAAAAATTATTTTGAGAAATGCTCTTTCCACTCTGCCATCTAACTACCCCAAAGTTTAATGTTTCAAATAAAATGTGTAGGATTATAAAGTAAACCAATTATATTGATATATATTATATCTACATGTTTACATAATATATACTATAATTTTATGATTTTTCTGATCAAATATACATTACATATAATTGTATGTTCTATATATTTGGATATCTTATATGCATATATTTCAATATAATTGGTTTTCTTTGTAATCTGGTGTATTTTTATTTTATTTATTCATTTTTTTAATATTTAAAATAAAATTTTATTTTATTTATTTACACATTTGCATATTCTAGGTTAAAAAGCCATTATTTAGTACAATCCAGTACTCTCATTTTATAGATGAAGAAACCAAGTCTGAGAAAAGAAATGTGACTTGTGCAAGATCATAGGGTTAATTAGTGGCAGAGTTGGACCTGGAACCTGAATCATCTCATATGAAATCCAGTTTCTGGTCTGCTATACCTGTTATATATAATATACTACTTTCTTATTTCTACCTAATTCGACCTCCTCAACATCTCTGGCTTCCTTTCTTGACTTTTGCTTCTTTAGCCCACACTCATTACCTCTTAGCTGAACTATTGAAATAATCTCTTGATTGGCTTTCCCTGTTTCCTATCTCTTTTTTCTCCAATTCATGTTTTGTAGAGTTTCTAAAATGATATTTTCTTTTTTAAAAAGCTTTTTTTATTTTACCAAATACATGCAAAGATAGTTTTCAACATTCACCTTTGCAAAACCTTGTTTTCCAAAATTTCTCCCTTCTTCCCTTCTTACCTCCTCCCCTAAATAGCAAGCAATGCAATATAGATTAAATATATGCAATTCTTCTAAACATATTTCCATATTCATCATGCTGCACAAGAAAAATCATATCAAAAGATGAAAGAAAAAACACAAGAAAAAAAGCAAACAAAACAAGATTGAAAATATTAAGCTTATCTCCATTTTCAGTCTCCAGAATTCTCTCTCTAGATGCAGTTGCCTGTTTCCATCCCAAATCTAGTAGAATTGCCTTGAATCACCTCATTATTGAAAAGAGCCAAGTCAATCATACCAAACTGATTTTTTCAAAGGATAATTCTAATCATGTCCATCATCCTGCTCAAGAAAATTCAATTGTTCCCTATTGCCTTTAAGATAAAATGAAAATGCCTCTGTTTTACATTTAAAGCTCTTGACAGTCTGGCTTCAACCTACCTCTCCAGATTGATTTCACATTATCTTCCCTCACACATTCTACACAGAGTCAATCTGGCCTTTTTCCTGTTCTCCATAAACATTATTCCATCTCCTCTCTCCATAACTTTGCCCAGGCTGCCCTACACATTTAGAATGCTTTCCTCTCTTCCATCTTTCTTTGGCTACTCTTCATTTCTTTGGACGTTCCTTCAAGAGTCTTTTACTGATTCCTCTAGTTAATAGTTCTTAATTTCCCTCCAAAAGAAATACTTTATGTTCCTTCTCCCCTCCCACCTACTCCCTTTTATCTTCCCCTCTCCTTTTCTTCCCTCCTCTCTTTTCCTCTCTTCTCTCTTTTTCACTCCTCTCCTTTCCTCTACTCTCTCCTCTTCTCCTTTCCTCTCTTATCTCCTCTCCTTTCTTCTCCTGCTCTCTTTTTTCCTCTCCTTTTCTCTGCATGTGCGTGTGTGTGTGTGTGTGTGTGTGTGTGTATAGCATATATTGATTTTAATCTGTAAAAATGTTTATAGAATGTAAATTTTTTGAGGTCTGGGACTCCCTCTACTTTTTAAAATTCCATTACCCCAGAGCAATTCTGGAAATATAATAGATACTAACTAATTAATTGATGGATATATTCAAAATCTTCATAAATTTCAGATGCCACTGAAAATGTAAAAGGTGGTGCTGTTGCTGCTGCTGCAGCAGATAAAGATGGAAGTGAAGATTCCCTCTTGGTCCCAATCATACAATTCTATTAGGACTTAATAATCACTCCTGATGAGGAAGTGGTGGCTCTAAGTGATGCTGATGTTGTTCCCTGAGTACACACTCACTCTGACATTTCTATACCCCTAGAAATGGAGCCAAAGATGACTACGGTTCACTGTGATGTATTTAATCCTCTTTCATTTTGGTGGAAATAACAGACCAGCTAGATCTTTTTCAAAAGCAATAGCTTCAAGATCACATATAAGAGTTTACCACTTTCATATGTTAACCAGATTTGAGTTGTTCACCTCTCCAAAGTCCATTAAAAGTGATGTATGTTTATTTATTATTTTGCCAGACAGCAAGAATGCAGGCTTTCTTGAACTGTCCCATCAATCACTTCATCCCTGGGTTGGAGTGTTGCTATGCTGAAGGGCTAAAAGGTGATTTACTAGACCAGAGCATCCAGCTCAGCCTCTAGTTTATCTCCTGAAGAGACTGGCGTCTGCTAATCTTGGAAAAGAGGTGGGGGTTCTTTTTTAAGGGAATTACTGTCTCTGCTGGAAACTGAAATAAGAGAAGGACAAACTGCTGGGGGAGGGATAAAATAGCTACATTAGGAGCCAAAATGAATTTTGGCCATGAGAATGCCTAGTAGATCTGTTGTGCTGAGTATGGTGAAATGTACCTTGAGCTCATAGTATGAACTGATCTTCTAGGAGGGCAAGACAGATTCATTCAAATAACCTTTCCTACTTAGCCATTTTCTAAGTCTTGATTTTTTCTCTTCAAAATAAAGGGAATATCTTATATGAAGAGGACCTAATACTGAAGCAGTGAAGAAGCTACTGTAAGCCAGCATTCAAGTTGGAAATGAAATATTGCTGTCATTGTGGCTACTGATCTGTCACTGAAAAAGGAAAGGATGAATAAGAAAACTGAGGCAAAAGAGAAAAGCAATGTCACAAAGTCTATACTGAAGAAGTAAATAAATCCAAAACCAAGCTTATTGCCTTTTCTTTGAACCGATTTAACTATACCTTTGCACTTGCTATCTTTCATACCTAAAATACACACCCATCTCACTTAGATAATATATCTAAAAAAGTTAGATTTTGCATACCCATTACTCTTAGAACCTCTGGTATCCTTCAAGTTCTCAAAAGGTACCTTTTACAAGAAGTTTTTCCAGATCCCCCTTGCTCTTACCTTATGGCTATGTTATATATACATATATATATGTGTATAAACATATGCATACATACATATACATATACATATGTGTCTGTATACTGAATGTCTCAAGGTCAAGGGCAGTTTTTATTTTTATCTTCATAATAAATGTTGATTGTGTGATCAGGAAAAGATCACTGGGAATTCAGGATACTTGGATAGAAAACTGACTCTGCTAATCACTAGTTATATGATATTGGATAAATCTCTTAACCTCCCTGGTCTTCTTCATCTATAATAAAGGATGTGGATGGTAAGAAAAGGTGATTAGACTAGTTGATCACATATCCAATTTCAGATCTAATCTATTAATCTATAAGCTAATACCATGAATATGAATTTTAAAGAGATATTTGAACTGGATTGTATGGACTACATATTACATGGATTGTAGCTAATTGAATGATTATACACAAGGAATGTTGTGGGAGGAAGAGTCAGACACAGAAGGACAGAGAAGTGACAAAGATGGAAAGACACAGAAGAGATATAGAGACAAATACAGAGAAACAGAGACAGAAACAGACATAGGCAGAGAGACAGAAAGACAGAGACAGTGAAACAGAGACAAAGAGAGAGAGACAAAAAGAGACAGAGACAGAGAGACAAAGACAGAAACAGAGACAGAGACAGAGACAGAAACAGACTAGGAGTTAACCTACAAAATGGTTAATATCATGTCAAGGATTCTCTCCTTGGTCTTATCCTATTTAACTTTCACTCAGTTTAATGAGAAATGAAATTCCTAACAATGATAGTTGGACAATATAGATTAGGTGGCCTTTGAAGATATGATATCTCTTATCACTGTACATTTTCAAGCAGAGGGCATATACTACTCCTGTTCAGACATGGTGTGTATTACATAATCTTAGGGGTCTTTTCTAATTCTGAAATTTTGATAAAATATGTTTTATCAAATTTTCTTATAAGGCCAGTAAATATAACTGATAAGTTGGATGATAGAAATGATTTTTAAAAGATCTTGATTAGAATGCCAGCCAAAGGCAACAAGAGAAAAATGTAAAGTCCTTTTGCTTTGATTAAACAAAACAAAACAAAAAGCACAAGTACAGGTCTGAGGTAGAAAGAAATCCTGATTAGGTGGTAGTTTATGGGTAAAATGTCTTGGGTTTTTGAGTTGGCTGCTAAATCAATATGAAGAAATAGTATGGAATAACTGCATGATCAGGTTACTACAGGTATGGGTTGAATTAAACACAATGTATTGAACAAGGAAGTAATAGCATCATCATTGTATTCTGGGCTGATTATTCCATATTTAAATTCTATACTTTGGGAAAGTTCAGCCCTTTCCAAGCTAAATGGAAGATGGATGAAGTGAAGAGAGACTTGAGGGAGGCAGACCCAGCAGTAGGCTACTGCAATAATCCAGCATGAAATGATGAGAGCCTGATCTAGGTACTGGCAGAGTCAGAGAAGAAAAGGGGACATAAGCAAGAAATATTACCAAAGTGAAGTCAACAGGTCTTGGCAACAGATTAGATATGGAGGGGGTGAGAAATAATGAGGAGTGAAGGATGAAACTAGGGTTGCAAACCTGCAAAATAGGTGAATGATATAGCCCTCAACAGTAATAGGAAAGTTATATGATTATGACTCAGGAATTACATAACAGGAATTCTTGTATTGTACATCAGTTTGGTCTAGATAATACTATAAATAATTTGGTACTGTAATTAAATAAAACTAAGCAAAAATATTTTAAAGCAATCCCTGTAATCCACAGAAATGTCCCTTTCTTGATAAAGCAATTAAATGTTCACTGTGAGTGCTGTAAGGAAAAAGGGACAAGAAAGCTGTTGTGATTGTCTGTTTCTGTCAGAGTTCTGCCATCAGACCTGGAAAAGACACACTTTTGAAGAAATAGTTGTCTTCAAATATTTAAAAGGGATATCATCTGGAAAAGTGAGGAGATTTATTCTTTGGAGCATCATAGGACAAGGGAGATTCAGGAAGATAGATTTCAGGTCAGTAAAAGAAATCCCACAAGAGATAGCAGCAAAGGCCCTCTTGAAAGTGACTATTCCTGAAGAATCTTTGGAATAGTCAAATATCGTAGCTCTGCACATATTCTTAAGCTATCAACCAGAGTGAATGTATACTACCTCAAAAGATGGACTGATCATGCTATGTTGTAGTGGAATTGCAACTGGACCACCCCATTTTAGCTTTGATATCTTACCTGATGGGAACACATTTCAACCAAGCAATTAATCCAAGGACTTTGGACCTGAATGTGATTGCCTAAGAATCAGTGTTGGGATAGGCTGGGAAATATGACCATGTCTCAAATGTTTATTATAAATTATCAAACAAATTGAGAAGGAAGAGAAATTTAGAAATTGGAATGAGTATGGATTCCTAGCTGGATTTGCTTAGGAAAAAAAAAAAACCTACCAGGTGAGGGAGGAAAGGACATGGTTTCAATCTTTTCTGGGTCTCATTTCAATACTACACTCCACCCTACACTTCCAAAAGTACCTCTTTAACCAGAAGAAGACATACCACCTTCAAAGGGTCCAAAGTATGTTGAACTTTTCATCAGTTTCCTAAGTAGCATCACTAGCTCAGCTAGAGGCAATATTTTACATCATTGGGAGTCAAGGATAAACTGGATCAAGGATTCTGTAAACAGTACAGGAATGCTCCTGTAAGGAGTCTGGTAAAAAGACGAGTCCATGCATTAAGCAAAGTTTCTTGAGCATCCCATGTATGGAATAAAAAGACTTCCAGCAACCATGAGCTATATTATCCCTTTGTCAAATGAGCTCCTTAGGTCTGAGCCCAACTTTCCCTGGTCTCTATATGTACTTAGGGAAAGTGTCCTTATAGTGGGGGTAGGGAAAGTTTTATACCAACTGCTTTTATTATACCTCCTTTGGTAAGTACCCTTTTCTACAAGCTAGTTAAGGAGAGCTGATTAAGAGATTCTCAACTAATAATATTAGGCAGAAGCATGCCAGTGAGGTCTTGAGTCAATGGCATTAGAGAAAGTCAATCTCAGCCCCTTGGGGTTGTTCAGAAGGTGAAACATAGACAACCTAACTAACTTTGAGAACCTATCTTGGTGACAAGGGAGTCCATATAAGGATACTTGACAGCTTTAATAGACTGTTTATAGAAAAATAATGGTGAATCTTATCTCTCTGTGCTGTAAAAGGATAAATTAACTGTAAAGATTCCTTGAAAATGGAGAGTTCACTATGATCATAAAGAAATATTTTAATTAGTCATTACAACTAAATAAACTTCTTTTCCATGCTGCAATGTTATTGTTGAAAATTCTGGAATAACTTGTTGGGCTTCTTTTACATCTTACAAGGTTTTATGGCTGTGAGATCACACCTATGAAATAAGCCCTGACTTTTTGACAATTTGACTATGAGGTATGGTATTATGTTCTAAATACTTGTCATGGTATTTCTTCTGGCTGGAAAGGTCATTCCATTCCATCCCATCGCTGGTGATGTCATCTGAATTTCTGTTTCACCTGTGTAGTGCAAAAACAAGACACCAAATATATTTTGTGGTTGTGGCAGGGATTGGAAGGGGTGAGGGTTTCTTTGGGGGAAGCACTAACCAATGAAGAAAAGAGGTTTTATTTATTTGGGTTACTGTTTTTGTTGTTGTTTTTGTTGTTATTGTTGTTGAGAATAGAACTTCTTATCTCACCCAAGCTGAAAGTACAATGATCACTCATGAGCTAGACTGATTGACACCAAAGCTTTGATCTCAGTTCCCAACCTGTGTTAATTTTCCCTTACTTAGGGAGCCTGATCTCTTATATCCAACCTACATACTCTCCCTGGGGCTCACCATACTGGTACTGAACTTATTGCTGATATCTGATCTGCTTCATCCCTGCTGGGGCTCAATCAGCCTAAAGCTCCCTTGTAGCAAAGATGATATTCCTGGCTAGAAAACACAAGTGAAATGATGGGAGAAAATAAAAATAAATAAAAATAAAAAATAAATCAAAGAAAAAGAGGAATGAAACATATTAACAACTAATAATTACCAAAAATGAATGGTAACAGATTATGTCTTGTTTATACTCAACTTTTTTTCAAAGTCTTATATAGACAAATAAATTAGGCTGAAAGCAGGATAGAATAAATCTTCAGCTACAAGGATCAAGTACAGTGATTATTGCCAGATTATGAAATACATCAAATACCTAAATTCTTACACAATAAATTAGGTGATAGCTTGCCCTCTTCTTTGTCTTTCTCTAGGACATGAGTTGCCCCTTCTGTATGGTAGATATGAGACCTACCATAGGATAGTTTTACATAATTGTACATAAGCCCACGTGATAAAATTCAGATAGGCAGCTTCAGGTTGAATCTAATGGTAACTTTCATCTTCCCTTACTTCCCAAATCTGAATCCTGTATATGCTCTGAGGCCCCAAATCATTCTCCCAGACTGACATAGACACCATTCATACCCAGCCTTGCCACAATAGGAGAAAGATCAAGACTCAAATCACCTTGGATTCTTCCTAGCCTCACCTTAGTCTCTCCTTTTAACTTACCCTATTCCTCTTGCTGTGCTTTATCATACCAACAAATATAGGCAAATTCTACTCCTCAAATAGTGATCCCTTATCACGATAGAACTGCCTCAGACATCCTTAGCAGCTGTGCCAGTATAAATGACAACCATTACATCAAGCTGTTGTCCTGGCAACTCTACATCACAGAGAAACTTTCCCTATACTGTACAAAGTAGCCCAATCTCTTCTGCCTCCACATTCTGTGATCGCTCTTCTTCTCCCACTTCAGCCTACAGACTGTCAGAATCTTTTGAAAGTTTTTATGAGAGCAGTGTTAGTTGATTCCTGCAATGGTATTAAGACAAGAAGTATTTGTGCATTGTTACCACATACTTTAGAGCTAGATTAAAAGCTGAGGTAAAATGGTTTGAGGTAGAAAATGGTGGCAATGGTGAGTTTAGTGAAAACTGATCCAACATAAACCTCAAAATACAACTCTGCCTATGAGTCTCCCATATTTTTATAGAAGTATACAAATTTAAATGTTCATTTAATAAGACTGAGGACTCTCCCTCCCCCATAATAACTATAATCACAGTGTAATCTTACCATTTCTTCTAGCTGAAAAGATGGAAAAGATCAGAGTATAATGCACTGAATATTGCTCCCTCCTGTCCCCAAAGTCCTTTGTTAAAAACAATACCTACCTACATTTATTTAAATCTGGCACATACATTTCATCTTTTCTTCTAAAAATACAAAGGAAAAGAAAATATCTCATTGCTCGAGCCAAGATGGCGGAGTGAAAAGGTGATTTTCTGCCTCTCCTCCGATCTTCTCTCAAATCAACAATAAAATAAGCCTCTGAACTGATCTTCAAGTCAATGAACTCAGAAATATTTGGGCACGGCTCTCTGGAGAACTTCATATCAGGTTAGTCGGACTCGGACAGAGAGATAAATAGACGACAACTGTGCAGGCCGGAAGTGAGGGTGGGACTCAGCTCTGCTCACCGTGGAAGAAATTCCAAACTCCAAACTCCAAATTCCAAACACCTGGAGTTTATCTGAGGCACTCGGGACACTCTGCCCTGATTGGGGACAGGTGTTCTGGCAGACTTGCCTTGTTTAAGGAGTAATTCAGAGTTAGTCCTAGCCCCCACCGGCCCAGCACCTTAAGTCAACTCGCCGAAGTGCCCCAGGGCAAAGCGTCTTCAGCCGAGGTTTTTTTTTTTTTTCCCCCTACCTTAAAGAGATATCCACTCTGTCTAAAAAAAAAAAATGATGAAGAAGCAAAAGAGAGCTCTCACCATAGACAGCTTTTATCAAGGCAAAGAAACGACCTCAGATACAGAGGTTTCTTTAGACAAAAATCCAGAAAAAAACAGCAACGAACATCACTGGTCCCCGTTTCAAAAGGCCTTTCTGGAAGATTGCATAAAGAACCTCAAAAGAGAGCTGGAGGATAAATGGGAAAATAAATTAAAATCAGTGCAAGAAGGATACAGTATCTTGCAAGAAGGATATGATGCTCTGCAAAAGAGATATGAAAAAGACACCAATTTATTAAAAAATAAAATTAGTGAAGTGGAAAAAGAGTGCAGTGAACAAATTGGCCAGTTACAAAAGGAACTTAAAAAGGTAACTGAAGAAAACAACACTTTACAAATAAGAATTGAACAAATGCAAGTGAATGACTCACTAAGACTTGAAGAATCAGTCAAACAAAAACAAAAAAATGAAAAATTAGAAGAAAATATGAAATATCTCCTAGGAAAAACAACTGACTTAGAAAATAGATCTAGGAGAGACAATCTAAGGATTATTGGACTTCCTGAAAGCCATGATCAAAAAAAGAATCTAAACACTATCTTCCAGGAAATCCTGAAAGAAAACTGCCCTGAGATTGTAGAATCAAAGGGCAAAATCAGCATTGAAAGAATTCACCGATCACCTCCTGAAAGAGACCCCAAAATTAAAACCCCAAGGAATATCGTGGCTAAATTTCAGGACTATAGCACCAAGGAACAGATTCTGCTAGCAGCTAGAAAGAAACAATTCAAATACCGAGGATCAATAATTAGAATCTGTCAGGATCTGTCAGCTTCCACACTGAAGGATCGAAGGGCCTGGAACCAGATATTCCGAAGGGCAAAGGAACTTGGATTACAGCCAAGAATAACCTATCCAGCTAGAATGAGCATTATCCTCCAGGGAAGAAGATGGTCATTCAATGATATAGGTGAATTTCACCTATTTCTAATGAAAAGACCGGATCTGAACAAAAAATTCGACACCCAAACACAGAACTCAAGAGATGCATAAAAAGGTAAAAAGGAAAGGACTCTTGAGAACTTTATTTTTACTAGGGGGATACTCAAAGTTTGGGGGTATAATTAACTAAATATTACTTTGATAATATGAAAAAGAGAACTAGAGGGCAAAAGGTTGTCATACTGGGGAAAAGAGGGAAAAAGTGGTAAAACAAGATCTAAAAAAAAAAAAGGAGGTAAAAACAAGGTA
>JAJPUD010019551.1:992-20707 GCA_023553655.1 Myrmecobius fasciatus | reverse complement strand
ATCTATCTATCTATCTATCTATCTATCTATCTATCTATCTATCTATCTGTCTGTCTGTCTGTTTATCTGTCTTACCTTCAATTCATGAAAAAAACCATATAGCTTGTTTAAAGAGATTCATGTTTTAATCTGGCAATCATTGTTCTTTATCTCCTCGGTCCTTTTGGTATAAATGATCAGTTTGGACTTCTATGGACTACATATCTCTCAAGTTTGTGCAACATTCCAGAGTTTTATACAAACAGCAGTTTGGGGAGGACCACAAGATTCAGAGGAAATCTTTTTTCATCCAATATTTTGCACTATATCTCCCATGTCATAGTGGTAAATACCACTGGAAATCATAGAATTACCTGTTTTATGCACTCATATGATATTTATGCTTAGTTGATCATCAAACAGGAATATTTCTATTGTTACAATAGTGAAAGAATCCTGGATGATTTTGATTATGGAAGAACTTGCTGACAAAAAGCCTTTAAGAAAGTATTTTAAATTATGAAAACAAATTTTTTTCTTAATCAATAAACAATAAGAAATGGAATCTTACAAACATTTTCTATATCTTTCTATGATTTATGAAATAGTGATGATGTGGTCCATTGCTGAATAACACTTAATAAATCATAAAAATGTTCTAATCAAGGATGTCCTTAATTTATGTATAGATGACTCAGGAAAATTGTGAATAATAGATAGGAGAGTAGGAAGATAAGTTAAGTTTTTATTGCTCTGTCAATATCTTTTGTGGGAGGGCACCAATAAGGTATAAGATTGTTTTCTTTGCCTTTAGCATTTCCTTCTCCTTCGGCTATCCTGCATGTGCCTTTCAATATGTTACCTCTAACATAAATTTTACCTGTACACATTTATATGGCTGCTTTTACCATCTTTTGCTTTTAGTGTTATTTCTATCTTCTCTACGGCAAGAACAATGATATGATGGTGAGTTCAAAATATTTTGAATCAATTACAACTTTTGTTTTCCATTTTTCTTCTCTAAATTGTCTTTTATCCTTAAATTTTCTTTGGATGATCTACCTTAATTGGTTGTCTTGCCAAGTTTCCCTTAAACTGTTTTTCCCCTCACTTCTCTTAAAGTAGAGAATTTGCCACAGAAGTAGAAAGATTTGGGTTCTAGTCCCACCTCTTACACTTTTTGGCTTTGTGACCCTTAGAATGTCATTGAGAGGACACTCTCAGTGCCCACAGTAAACATTTAATACTATAAGCTTCAGAAAGCATAGAAATTTGCACAGGTAAAGGTGATTTTATCTTATACTTTTTCTACAAAATTATCATAATCTATCCTTATTGCCACTCATAAAATTAACTTTATACTTAATTCTGATAATTTGATGTCAGAGAATTGATTCAGGTATAACTTCCACATTAATATTCAGTTTTTCCATGACTGCTAGAATATATTTCCTTTTTTAAAAAATTACTTAGTTATTACCCTGTCCACTGTGTACCAATTATACCAGCAAATATATGTAATATATAGAGGATGAAAGTGGTATATAATCTACAAGTCTTTGATAACTCTTATTCTTTCTTCGTGACCATATTTTTCTGCATATACTTCTCTCCATCCTTAATTTTTCTAACTTTGCATAAATCAACAAATATCAGAGTATATGGTTGATGTTGTTCAGTCATGTCAGATGCTTTGTGACCCCATTTATATTTTCTTGATAAACATATATGAGTGGTTTTCCATTTCCTCCTTAAGATCATTTTATAGATGAGGAAACAGAGGCAAAGAGGAGTAAGTGACTTGCCCAGGGTAACACAACTATCAAGTTTTTGGGGCTATATTTGAATCCAAGAAGATGAATCTTCTTTATTTCAATCCTGGCACTCTATAGATTGTGCTACCTCAGGCCTTACCAAATTCTTAAAATCTCTGTCTTCAATTTCAAAAACTGTTGTCAGTGTATAACTGATTATTATTTTTAGGGTAAACTTTTTGTAAATGCTTCTCATTAATCTTGAAATATATATTAATTAAATATTCCATGGAATAAAGTTATTGTTACCTTTAAGTATGAAATAAAGCCAGCTCTTCAGTTATCTTTCCAAGAAGGACTTCTGAGTTATCATTTCATTTTAGCTACAACTTCCTTCTTTCTTCTAATTTCATTTATAGTAATATATATATATATATATATATATAAGTAAAAAAATTGAACACAAGAATGTCAATAGTCAAGTTAGAATATATAAATGACCTAAAAATTGTGTGGCTCTGAGCACACTCAATCCACTTTTCCTCTGTCATTACAAAAGTAGAAAGGAAACATTCAGGACTGCAAAGGATTTCATAGTTTTCTCTTTATTTTGCTAGAACCAAAATACTTCACCAAAGGGTCTGCCTACTTAGTGATATTTTTTTTTGTACTTAGGTATAATGGTCTTTAGAAAGCAACAGTTGTCTGTTGCCAATACAATACTGGAAGCCCTTTCAGCTCAATAAACTCTGGCAAAGCTTACCGAGAACTAAAGTAACCTCTGAGAAAAAAATAACATTTTGTCCAATTGGAATAGATGGTAGACTTTCAGTGAATATAGAGGAATCTTTCCTTACAGGTTGTTTTCAAGTCTTTTTAATATAGTACATTAATATATTGTAATAGCAAGTTTCTCTCAAAAACCATGTGAAACCAAGCCTCTGAACAGAGTCTGGTGGAATGAAACCACTTTCAAAACAGATTGGAAAAATTTCAAGAAAGATCAATCTCCCTGGGGTGAAAGAGGTGTTCAGTACAGCGCAAAGAGAATCTGGGAAATCCAGTGTGAGGGTCTTAATCACAACAGATCAGCAACTGATATCCTTAATCCTGATTCAGTATTGGAGTAAACCAGTAAGGTTGTCCCCAGTCCTAAGTCAGAAGGCAAATTCTTAAAAATCAGGCTGTTTCCTGTAAGAGCCCCAAAAGCAAACACAAGGTGCCCCTGTGCTCAAAATCAAGGATCAGAGTTGCACAGGAAGTGCACTTAGGACAGTGCTCCCTTCATCCCAGTAGCAGATCTAAAAATAAAAAGGAGGAAATACCAAAAGAAAAGAAAAGAAAATTAGCAAGAAGCAGAAAAGAATCTTGACCATAGAAAAGTACTATGGTGATAGGGAAGACCAAACCACCAACTTAGGTGAGGACAAAATGTTCATAGAAGAAATCTCAAAGAGTGATATGAATTGGTCTTAAATCCAAAGAGACTCCTGAGAAGTGTTCATAAAAGATATTAAAAGGAAAATAAGAGAGGTAAAAGAAAAAAATGAGAATAGAAATGAGAAGTACACAAGAGAGTGAGTTAACAGCTTGGAAAGGAAGGCTATTCCTTAAAAAATACAAGTGGCCTAATGCAAAAAAAAATCCAATGAGGAAAGCAAAAGCTTTAAAAGTAGAATTAATCAAATGGAAAAAAGGGATACAAAAGCTAACTGAAGAAAATTACAAATTAAAAACAAGAACAGGACAAATGGAGGTAATAACTTTATGAGACAGCAAGAATCAATGAAACAAATTACACACACACACACACACACACACACACACACACATATATATATACATATATATATACACATATATATGTGTATATATATATATATATATATATATTGATCTATCTGAAGGCCATGACAGAAAAAAAATTAAAAAGATAAACTGTATAGCATTCTACAAGAGATCATCAAGGAAAACTGCACAGATTATTCTACAAACAGATGGGGAAATAGTAATTGAAAGAATCTATCATTCACTTTAAGAAATAGATCCCACAAGTAAAACCCCAAGGGACATTGTTACAAAACTCCAAAAGTATAATTTCAAGGAAAAAAGTACTGCAAGCTGCCAGACAGAAGCAATTCATATATCAAGGAGCAACAGTCAGGATTACTCAAGACCTGACAGCTTTTAAAATAAAGAAATAGAGGACCTGGAATACCATATTTAGGAAGGCAAAGGACCTAGCATTACAACCAAGAATTAACTATTCAGCAGCCCTTAGCATCAAATTTCAGGAGAAGTGTTGGATTTTCAATGAATTGCAAGATTTTCAATCATTTCTACCGAAAAAAAAAGCAGAACTAAAAATATTAATCTTCAAAAACAGGACTCAAAAGAAGCATAGAAAGGTATACAGGAGTGGAAGTATATATTATTTAAAGATTAAACTGTTTATATCCCTAGATAGGAAAATATCTCTAACTATTGAGAAATGTATCTATTACTGGTGCAGATAGAGGAGCATCACCTGGATGGAGGGTGTGGTTGTGAATGGAGTCTGATGTGATGTTATCAAAGTAAAACACATAAAGAGGCACAATCAATTGGAGAATGGCTGAACAAATTATGGTATATGAATGTTATGGAATATTATTGTTCTATAAGAAACGACCAGCAGGATGATTTCAGAGAGGCCTGGAGAGACTTGCATGGAGTAATGCTGAGTTAAATGAGCAGAACCAGGAGATCATTATACACGGCAATAATAATACTATATGATGATCAATTCTGATGGACATGGCTCTCTTCAACAATGAAATGTTTCAAACCAGTTCCAGTTGTTCAGTGTAGAAAGCCATATATACCCAGAGAGAGGTATATGAAATGTGGACCACAACACTTTCACACTCTCTATTGATGTTTGCTTGCATTGTGTTTCCTTTCTCTGATTTTTTTCTTGTAGATATGGTTTTTCTTGCACAACAATGATAAGTATGGAAATATGTATACATATATTCAATTTGTCAAGTATTTTAACATAATTAACATGTAGTGGATTTCCTGCCATCTAAAGGAGGGGTGGGGACTGGGGGGGATTTGTAACAGGTAACAGAAAGCTTTGTAAGGGTCAGTGTTGAAGAATTGCCCATATGTATGTTTTGCAAATAAATAGTTTTAATAAAAAATAACACTAGTCAAAAGAGATAAAAAATAAAAAGTTTTGCAAAAAAAATTTTAAAAAAAGAATATAAGCCAATCAGCAGCATCAAAAATGAATAGGATGAACTTGTCACCAATGAAAAAGAAATTAAAGCAATAATTAGAAGTTATTTTGTCCAACTCTATGTCAGGAAATCTGACAATCTAACCAAATTGGATGAATATTTACAAAACTATAAATTGTCCAGATTAACCAAAGAGGGAATTCATTACTTAAATAACCCCATTCAATAACTGATACTTACAGTAACCTAGTATTTGATAAAGCCCTCAACTCCAGCTTCTGGAATAAGAACTCAGTATTTCACAAAAATTGCTGGGAAAACTGGAAGATGATTTTCAGGGACTTGACATAAACTGACATTTCATACCTCATACCAAAATAAGGTGAAAATGGGTACATGATTTGGGCAAAAAGGGTGATACCATAAGCAAATTAGGTGGGAAAAGAATAATTTACCAGTTAGACCTTTAGAGAAATAAGGAATTTATAACCAAAGAAGAACTGGAGAAAATTATGTAATATAAAATGAACAACTTTGATAGCATTAAATTAAAAAGCTGCTTCACAAACAAAACCAAAGTAAACAAGATTTAACGAGAAGTACAAAGCTGTAGGAAAAGTTTACAGCCAGTGTTTCTGATAAAGGTCTCATTTCTATACTACATAAAGAACTGGGTCAAATTTATAAGAATCCAAGTCATTCTCTAATTCACAAATAGTCAAATGATACAAACAGACAATTTTCAGATGACAAAATTTAAACACTTTATAGTTAAATGAAAAAATCCTTTGTCACAATTGCTTAAAGAAATGCAAGTTAAAACAACTCTGAAACACCACCTCATTCTTCTCAGATTGACTAAGATGACAGGAAACAATAAATATGTTAGAGGAGATGTGGAAAAACTGAAATATTAATGCATTGTTGGTGGAGTTATGAAATGATCCAACCATTTGGAAGAGCAATTTGGAACTATGCTCAAAGGCCTATCAAACTGTGCATACACTTTGACCCAGCAACTGCTACCACTGGATATGTATCCCAAAAAAATCATAAAGAAGGGAAAAGGATCCATATGAGGAAAAATATTTGCAGCAGCTCTTGTTGTAGCAGCAAAGAATTGGGAAAATGTGTAGTTGCCCATCAACTGGGGAATGAATGAACAAGTTATTGTATATGAAAGTAATGGAATATTATTATTCTATAAAAATGATCAATCAGTTGATTTTAGAAAGACCTGGAAAGAATTATGTAAACTGATGCTGAACAAACAAGCAGAACCAGGAATACATTGCACATAGTAATAGGAAGAATGCAGGATGAGGGAGGGCTGCTTGAGGCAAGTAGTGCTTGTAAGTATAACATGGGGAAGGAGGGAAAGTGGAAAAGGAAAGAGAACAGTATAATTTGGGGTTAATGAAATAGCATGAAATAAAGAATTGGTAGTTTTAAACATAAATGTGAATGGGATGAAGTCTGCCATAAAGTGGAACCAGATAGCAGATTGGATTAAAAGCCAGCATCCTACAATATGTTGTTTACAAGAAACACATTTAATGACATGATTGACACCAGTTTCAATGATCTTGTGATGAAGAGAGCAATCTACACCCAGAGAGAGGACTGTGGGAATTGAATGTGGATCACAACATAACATTCTCATTCTTTTTGTTGTTGTTCACTTGCATTTTCTTTTCTTAATAATTTTCTTTCCTTTTTGATCTGATTGATGCAAGGGTCAATGTTGAAAAATTATCTGGGCATATGTTTTGAAAATAAAGCTTTTTAAAGTTTTAAAAAAGCTCCAAAATTTGAGCATTTTCTTTCAGTTGAAAAGCCTCTTTAGTAGATTGTACCTCAGCTAAGGAACATACTTCTAATGTTTATATTTATACTTCAAGTATACATATTTATGCATTCTCCAGTTACATCCAAGAATGGATTCTCTCCATACTTCTGCCTAAAAGATTTTTCCCTCCTTGAAGAATGAACTCAGGTGCTATCTTCAGTGTGAAGCCTTTCCTGATTTTCCAGCTACTGCTAGCTCCCTCTCAAACTACTGATTTTATATTTAAATATTTTGTATGTGATTATGTTTATTATACATAGATATGTGCATATAAACATTATACATATACAATATAAATATTATGTAATATTGCATCTATGTAGCTAACATCTATACACTATTTATTCTGTGCTTGGTATTGTGCCAAGTTCTTTACTATTATTTCATTTGATCATACTCCAATCCTGGGAAATAATTGCTATTATTATCCCTATTTTACAGGTATGAAAACTGAGGTAAACAAAGATTTACTGATTCACCTACATCACAAATTTAGGAAGTATCTAAGTCCCGATTTCAATTCAAGTCTTCATAATTCCAAGAAAGGCACTCCATTCAATATGAAATAATACAGGAGCATTTTCTTCTACACTAAACAATCCCAAGGAATAGATAAAGCTATACATAAGGATTATAAATGTTTATGCTACAAAATAATCTATACGTGTGTATACATATATATGTGTGTAGATATACACACATATATATGTATATGCAAACATTTTTTGCAAAGAAATACAGTTCTCCCATTAGAGTGTAAGTTCATTGAAAGTAGTGAGTGAAGATCATTTCATTTTTTGTGCTTATACTCTTAGTTCCTAACAAAGCATTTGTCACATTGTAGATGTCTGATAAATACTTGTTGAACAATTGATTTGGAAATTCCCCATTTGAAACCAATCTGTTTTTATATCTTTCAAAGCTTTAGTGTGGACTTTGAAAATTTGATGGTTGCCTCTTTAGCATTATGTAATAGAAGTAGCAGTTTATTGGTAGAAAGTAAATGTATTGAATATCATTGAACTTATTTTTATGAGTAAGGCTCATTACTATGAATATCAATTTTTGTGTAGGGATATTATGCAGCAATGCTTTGGGGAGATATTCACATATATAGAACAATTAACTTCTAAATTAAATAGACCAAAACTGCTATGATTTTGGCCTCATATGTTTAATTCATAGTTTTTCTATGTCCTTGCATTACTATGACCAGCATTGCTAACTAATGCTATTGCTATTCCTATCTACAGTTCATCACCCCTTCTCCATCTATATTTTATAATGTTGTTTCTAATTTGCAACAGTCTTACTTAAAATAAAAGAAAATGTTACTTCATTGTTGTTCTTTAGTTGTGTTTAACTCTCCTTTTTTTTTTTTTTTTTTTTTTTGGCAAAGATACTGGTAATGGAGTGGTTTCTCATTTCCTTTTCCAATAGATTGAAACAAATAGAAGTTGATTGACTTGGCCAAAGTCATATAGTTAGTAAGTGTCTGAGGTTGGATTTGAACTTGGGTTTTCATGATTCCAAGCCCAGCACTCTATCCATTCAGCCAACCACCTAGAAGTTGGTACTTAGTGATGGCCAAAAGAACTCTCCTTTGATTACCTAAGGATTGCTTGCATTTAAGAGGCTGTGATGGGAGTAAATATATGGACCTCCCCTGAGAAACAGAGGAGGTATTCTCTGTCTGTTTCTAATTCACATTGGCTGCAATAGCCAGAGTGAGTTGCTTAATGATAATACTTTGTACATTACATAATGTATATTACAGAGCTATACCATTTCAACACAAAAAGACATCATTAAAATAAGTAAAGCATAATTATCATCATTTTAGAGAAGAAAATGATATTCAAAATCTGTCAACTTACCCAAGTTTTTAGTGCTATATGCAACAGAGCTGAGACTCAAATTAAGTAATTGTTTTTTTTCAAAATCAAAGTGAATCCTATTCTTACTAGACCAAAAGTTCTTAATCTAAGGCCCACTAAGTTGTATAAATATATATATATATATATATATATACTCACACACATATACATCTACATGCACACACATGCATACACATATAAGTAACATATATATTTATAAGTACATTAAATATAATTCATTTCCTTTCTACATATTTTATGGTATATCATGTCACCCTTTATTTTTTATTTTGTGCACTTAAAATATTATTCTAAGAAAGGTTCCATATGTTTTTTCAGATTGCCAAAGAGGTCCAAGACACACAAAAAGATACAGAACCTGCATCACACAATTCTTCCCAGTGCCCAGAATTTAAAGCAGAATTGTCTTTGCTTCTATTTTGATAATAGTACTAATAATAACTAACATTTATGAAAGACTTATATGCCCAGCACCTTACAATTATTTTATCATTCAATTCTCAAGATTATAGGTCCTGGGAAGTGGGTACTGGTATTATTCTATCTTATAGATGAAGAAACTCAAGCAAACAGATTTAAATGACTGTGGTTTGCCATTTCCTTCTCCACCTTTTTCTATAGATGAAGAAATTGGGGTCAGCAAGGCTAAGTAACTTGCCAAGATTATAGAATTAGTAATTGTCTGAGGTCAACTGAACTCAAGAAAAAGAATCTTTTGAAATCTAAACTCAACATTTCATTCTTGTCCACTTAATCCTTTAAGATTGTTAATGGGGGGGAGAGACAGCTTTCAAATTCAGGAGTTAGGTGAGAAAATCCAAAAGGCTATAGTCCAACCCCCACCTTGTTTATTTGTTTTTTTTTCTTTATTCCTTTTCATGTATGAGGATCTCTGGGACTGAAAAGGCAAAGGCTTCAACCTTTTAAGTTTTGCCTTTCAACAGTATGAGGATTGCAGTCATTTTCTTTCTCCTTCATGTGCCATTTAATAGGTGAGGACTCTGAAGTAAAGAGTCAATATTTTACCAAAAGTTCCATATCTAGTTTAGTCTCAGGGATATAATTTGAACACACATTTCTGATTCTAGGTCCAAGATTTATTGTATTTCATGCTATTTAGAGGGCTACATAGAGAAAACATTATTGACTCATTAATTGCTTTTTTGTGTTAATTTTCTTTTATATTACCTGATATAATTTAAACTAGTTGAGTTCCCTATTAACTGATGTGACAACTCAATTTTACTATACAGATTTGCTCAAGAGTTTGTGGGCCTATAAGACATACAAATCTATTTTATGTCAAAGTATTTCAATCATAGCTGAAAATGTCTCTTTAAATTCTTGATTTTTTCCAATTCTTTTCTATAAAAATTAACTATGTAACAAAAGTTTATGATAAAAATTGCCCATCAGGTTTCCTATCCATCATAGGCTGAATCTCAACCAATAGATTTAAAGAATATCACAGACTCTCCCTATCAAAAATATTCCCATCATGTCCTACTCTGGTCTAGGAAATTCCCATTGATAGTCATTCTTCTAATAAAAGGACTGACTCTGGAAGGCAAATGCCTACATAAAAATTGAACATAAGAATGCTTAAGTAACATGTAAAATACTTTGCAACACTAAAAACTCTACATAATTGTTAACTAATATTTTTTTTTATCATTTTTGTTGCTATTCTTGATTGCATTTTCATTTTTCAGATTTGGGGCTATAACCTGCTGGAAACAGAAAGAAAAATTAATTCTGTCAGACCTCACATAAACTTAATCTTTAAAAACTAAAGATGGGATTAGGGATCTACTTCTAAACACAAATTTCCCTATGTAACACTTTTGAGCACAAGTCTTCCTTTCTTAATTTGATCCCTTGCTTCATACCTTTCCCACTCTCACTACCACACTTCATCAGTATTGTCCTATCCTGTATACTATCCCCTCATATTCTGTCTTTTCCAAAGTGACAGGAAAGCAAACTGCATCCTATCTAGAAATAATTATCCTGTCTATGCTGAAGTGTTGTCTGACTTAGTGATTTCTTTTGTTCTAAGCAATAGAAAAATACACTGACATTCTAGAGTTAGCAATGTAAGCCTGAATACTCATCAAGAATAGCAATATAAGCATTAGAATAGAAAGATGGTTGGTTTCTTTTAACATGTAGTGCACTGATAAATCTCAGATTTGATGACAGTCTTTGATTCCATCTACCAAGAGCTTCATTCCTGAAAAACAACTTCTCTAGATAACCACCTAGTTTCTAAGAAGTTCTTAACTCAGCCCATGAACATATAGATATATAGATAGATTACTTTCAATATAATTAGTTATATAATATATATACATAATATATATATATATATATAATCGTATACGTTGAAAAACTTTATTTAGCTAGCAAATTGGTCTTCCTAAGGCACAAGTGTGATCATATCACCTTTTATTCTCACCCAATACACTCCAGTGACTTTCTGTTGTCTCTAGGATCACAACACAATCTACTATTTTTCTTTAAAACCCTTCATAAATGGAAAGTGTCATATGCTTCTTGAGAGAGAAGTATAGAAAGAGAACTATGGAGACAGAATATGGATTAACAAATAACATTTTCACTTTCGTTGCACTGTTTGTTTCCTTGTTTTATTTCCTTGTGTTTTTTCCCTTTTGATCTGATTTCTTCTGTACAGCCTGATGAATATGGAAATATGTTTAGAAGAACTGTACATTACTTATTGTTTTTATGAGATTGTTTACTGTCTTGGGGAGAGGAAGAAAAATTTGGAACACAAGGTCTTGCAAAGTGAATGTTAAAAATTGTCTTTGAATTTATTTGGAAAAATAAAATACTATCATTTTTTAAAAATCAGCTTAGATATCATCTCAAAATAAATAAATAAAACCCTTCATAAGTGAGCCACTTCACACATTTTCAGACTTCTTACACATTATTCCTCTCCTGTATTCTGTGATCCAATAATGATGGCCTCTTGGGTCTTCCTCCCATAAAACACTCCATTTCCCACTTCAGTCACTTATGACTGAAATGATCTTCTTCCTCATCTTCATTTTCTAGTTTCCCTGTCTTTCTTTAAGTCTTAGATAAAGTATCACTTTCTATAAGAAATATTTACCAGTTCCTAATTATAGTAACTTCTCTCTGATACTATTTCTAATTTATTGTATGTAGTTTGTTTTTATACAATTTGTTGCATGTTTTCTCTCCCATTAGACTGAGCAACTTGAGAGCAGGCACTTTTTTTTCTTTTCCATTCCCAGTGCTTAGCATAATGCCTATCACATAGTGCATGACAAATGATTGTTGACTTTTTAAGTGAAAATAGGTCATAGGCCCTACCCTACTGCAGAAAGGGTCATAATACAAAAAGATAAAGAAGCCTTGTACTGGACATTGACATCAGGTCTGGACATGTTGAAGCCCAAATTCTATGTCCAAACTGTTCTACCAACAATTATGGGAAAGCAGACATTTTCCATCCCATTTCTGAAATTAGAAAATAAATTAGTCATGGCACCATGGGTTTGTGCAAGCACAGCATGCCCTACACTGAAAAAAAGAAAAACATGTTGTCCATTTTTCCAGCTTACTGCACTGTCTGAGTATTTATATAACTTAGAAATCCAGACAAAGTGGAAGATGTCAAATATGGAAGTATATAGAAGCTCCTTTATACAGAGAAAGGAGAGATGAGAATTGTCTATTGTAAAATAGCAATAAGTAAAGAGAATTACTCTCAAACTAGTTCCAAGCTATATTTATTAGGGTGAAGTATAACTTAGTTCCAAATAAATAATATTCACAGATTTCTCTACATATTTTATCATCAATGAAATTGTTCCATTTTTCAGAGAAGAATTCTTTTTACTTGCCAAATCTAAGAGGGTAGTAGAAAGAACAATGGGCAAAAATTCAAAACATATAAGTTCTAGAATTAATTTTGTCCTTACCTGAATAATTCTTTGAGTATATATGAATTACTTAGCTTCCTTTATCTCATCTGTAAAATGAAAAAATTGTATCGCTTAGATATCTATGATACAATGAAATGACATCTGTTTATAATATTATTTATAAATATAAAGTATAATAAAATAAATTAATGCAGAAGTATGGAACACATTCACACACATATACACCCAAATATACATATTTATAATGATCATTTTTGAAACTATATGTATAATATATATATGTATATATATATAGGTGGTACACATGATATGGTAATTGGTATTGAAATAAATCATAGGCATAGTGCTAGTGTTATAGGTAAAAAAATTTTTTTTTTCATAGAAGGTGTATAAGTTGGTGGTAGTGAAATCAGAGATATGAGGCTCGGATTCATAGGAATGCCATGGTTAGGATCAGCATTTTTCTTACAAAGGTGAAAGTGTTGATGTGGATAAAACTATGGTTTAGGGAAGATCCTAGAAATAGAAGAGTTGTTATGGCATTTATAGCGATAATGTTTGCATACTCTGCTAGGAAAAATATAGCAAACTAAACTTCCACTAAACTAGTGTTAAAGCCACTAAACTGCAGAGAAGTAATTGGATATTATTTGTGATTCACTTGACCACACAAAACTGAATATATTTCTATGTCTATGGAATGTATTTATATTCTTATTTTTGATGTTAAGGATAGGAGGGAGCAGATTGGAAGAGTGGTAACATTGACATAAAAAGAGGAGAACCAGAAAGCCTGACTGCTAGAGGAATAGTTATAATCATGATAAATAATAGAAGGAAACTATAAAAACTGAAGAATAATAATACAAATTGAAGGAAGCTTAGAAGGAAAAGAGAGGTGAAAAGAATGAGGAGTCTCATGGGAAAATTAACATAAAACCCAGAGTAGACTAGTGGTTTTAATGATATGCAGGTCATAGACAGTTTTGGCAATTTAGAAAATCCACAAAACTCTTAATAGATGTTTGTTGCATATATTCATAATTTAAGTTAGAAGTTAGTGAAGTTAAAAAGGTGATTTCTTTCCTCTTCACACAGGTCCAGGGTTTCCAGGTTAGGAAACTCTTTTATAGAACTAAAACAAATCATTAAAAGTATAGGTCAATGTCACAGATGGGAGGTTAAATTGATTAGCATAAAATTGGTGAATAAAATCTAAAGAGAAAGAAAATATTTGAAGGAACCATAAACTCAAGAAAACAGAATGAAACAAAAAAAAGAAAAAAAGAGAAAATTGCTGTTAAAATTTGTAAAGAAAAAGAAGGGGGGAGCAGTGTCGTTTATAGTTGCTTCACAGATTTGGGGTGCAGAGAAACCAGGTGAAGCAGTTTTTTTGGTTTGTTTCAGAATTCTTATCCCACTGATTATTTGCAAGTCCTAATGATCTTGCTAAAGAGGATGTTTAAATGATTCTCAAATTTGTGGTTTCCCTCTGCCTAGAAAATTGTTGTTGTTTTTTTAAACAACCAGCTTTGGATAATACTCATTTTATATTGTTTTTCCTCTTTTTTCATCTATTTCTTCCTCCTGAACATTAAAAGTCAGGTGTTACTGAGATTGTGTTCTACAGATAATATGGTATCCTTTCTAATGTTAATTATTCCTTAGGGATTTTGATTGATTTGGAGGAATTTTACTAATCCACAACATGCATTTTGTTATATTTTCCAGTTAAATATGTTTTAACAGTGATATGTATCACCATATGTTGAAGCTGTCCTCACTTTCACAATAATTTCCCTTACAGAATAGCACTAATATGTATTTTTTATTACAATTAAGCAAGGGAAAGCCATTGAAGCTATCAGAGACCAAGAAATGACAAAACAAAATATAAAGAATAAAAAAAAACAGGATAAGAAACATAAGAGAAAAACAAGCATATGAAGAACAGATCGAGAAGAGAAAACATAAAAATAATCGGACTACCTCCTAAAGGCTGTGACCAAAAAAAAAAATTAATCCTGATGCAATAATATAAAGATTAATAAAAGAAAGCTATCCACAAGTGATAAAACAGATGGAGAAAATAGAAATAGAAAAAAAATTACCAATTCTCAAAGAAATCCTACAATGAAAATATAATAGTAATATTATAGTTTAATTCTGAAATCTTCAAATCAAAGAAAAAATTCCACAAGAAACAAGATTCAAATGTGCTGGAGCTATAATTCGAACTGTACAGCATTTATCAATAGCCACAATAAAAGATCACAAGCTCTAGAAAACTAAGCATTGACAAAAGAAGTAGGCTTGTGGAAAAAAATGGAGGGCTTATAATTCTGAAAAATATGTTTATATACATAAACATTATATTGTTATATTACATGTTATATGTCATATTGTATCATATTATATTATATGTAATATATATGTATATACATACATCTATATATTGCATAAAGCGTATAGCACCCTTCAAAATCTATAAAGAAATAAGAGAGAAGGGAATAGGATAAGATGGGGTATAGAAGGGTGTATATATTTGTAGCAGGGAGACAAGATGTGTAAATCTTAATATAAAAAAAGAAAAAAAGGAAGGAAGAGGTAGGGAGAGAGGGAGAGAGATCAAAGCGTGGGAAGAGGTTAAGTAATGGCAAGGCAAGTTAAGGAGTAGAATTAAATTAGAAGAGTTGGTAGGGGTAGAAAGTAAGAGATAAACATAAGCACTATAGCAAGGATCAGAATAGAATTTATCAGAAAAAATAAGTAGGGTTAGTAGTCATTGATCTCACACAAAGTTAAACTTAAAGATTAAACCAAGACTGAAAACTACATAATATATCAGTTATATTAAAATTATTTTAGATGCATATCTACACATGTGTAAATTCATAATTTATGTATTATATTTGTGTCTATATGTATATATATATACCCACACACACCCATATATATATATATATATATATATATATATACACACAGATACATGTATATGGTGATATGTGTGAATATATGTATGGATAGATAAGTATAGATATGAATGTATGTATATATACCCAAGCTTAATCATAGCCTACTTAGGGGAGGTATGGTGGGATAATTAAACAGGAAAAAAAAGAATAAAGTTGACAGCAGACAAAAAAGAATAACTTATAAGGAAGCAAATAAAAGATGAACAGTCATGAATATGTAATTTCTTCTATTATTATATATGCATTCTTGAAATGGAAATCTATTATTACATGTTTTCACTCCTTCCTGATGTTCTGCTGAGCACATGACAGTCTTTTCTTTTGTATTTCCTATTCCTTTTCTTTCTTTTTCTGTTTTATTTGCTTTTCCTTATTTTGTATTTAATTTTAGACAAAAAAAGAAAATTTTAAAAAGAAAAAAAGTAATTAATTTCTATAGCATGAATATCAAAAGAGTTCAGAGTGTTTTCTTCAACAAACACTTCACTTCACTTATATCCCAAATGGAGAGAAATTGCTGTCAAGGATAATAAAGTATTTGTATGTAAATGAATCGATAAAATACTATCGAGAAAGATGAAGAATGTTAGCAGTCATGCCATAAAGCAGAGCAAAGTAGTGGTAGGGTAAACCAATCTAAAAAAAAAAAAAAACTCTTGCCAAAGATGTGGAGCCAAGATGATGGAGTAAAGTCAAGAACTTGCCCAATCTCTCCTGCAAACCTCTCTAAATTCCTTTAAATAATGACACTAAACAAATTAGAGCATCAAAACATCCAAAAAGACAAGGCTACTATATTTTCCAGTCAAAGGCAACTTAGAAGGTCAGCAGAAAAGGTCAGTGACACTAATATGGGAATCCAGCATACAGTCCCAGTGCAGACCACACCAATGCATACCCAGTTCTGAACTTGAACTCAGTCCCTGCCTTGACATATGAATCAGTGGAAATAATGGTGGTTTTCAGACCTCTCAATCCAGAGACACCAAAGAGAGCTTAGGAAATTAGCAAAAAAGGTCTGTGGCGCCAGAGTGCAAACTCAGTATGCAATCCCAGCACAGGACAGTCCTTCATAGCTCTAGCCCAAGCATCAGAGAGGTGGACACTCTGAATCTGAAGGGGGAGTGGTTCTGATGACTTCTAGACCTCCAGACACCAGGGAGGACTTGGAAGGTCAGCAGAGCGAGTTTGTGGCAATAAGATGATAGCCTGGTCACCCAGCATCAGCAAAGCAAGGTTCTGTTGCTTTAGCAACCTAAATTTCACAGTTACAGTGGGAAGGCGACATTCTTAATAGATCCAAAGCTTGTGGTTAGGTCCAGAGAAGAATGTCTGAAAACAACTGCATAAAATCCTTGAAGTCTGGAACACTGCACCCTCCACTCTTGAAACAGAATCCTACTATAACAGAGAGTTTAAAAGCCTAAAAGGCTAGGAAAATGAGTAGACAATAAAAAAGTTTCTGTCCATAGAAAATTATTATGGTGACAAGGAAGATCAAAATACACTCTCAGAAGAAGATAATAAAGTCAAAGTTCCTACATCCAAAGCCGAAAAAAAAGATAAGAACTGGGCGTAGGCCATGGAAGAACTCAAAAAGGATTTTGAAAATCAAGCAAGAGAGATAGAGAAAAAAAAAACAGTTAAAGAATTTGTGGGGCAGCTAGGTGGCACAGTGGATAGAGAACCAGCCCGGAAGTCAGGATTACCTGAGTTCAAATCTGGTCTCAGACACTTAACATTCCCTAGCTGTGTGACCATGGGCAAGTCACTTAAACTCAATTGCCTCAGAAAAAAAAAGAAAAGAATTTGCAAAGAAAATGCAAAAAGCTATTGAGGAAAAATACCTTAAAAAAGGGAAAAGAAGGAATAGTAGCCAATTGGGAAAGGAGGTGTAAAAGCTCACTGAGACAAAACAATTCCTTAAAAAATATGAGAAATCAAGATACAATGAGGCAAAGCCAAAAAAAGGAAAAAAATAGAAAAAAATGTAAAAAGTCTCCTTGGAAAAACAACTAACCAGGAAAATAGATCCAGGAGAAATAATTTTTTAAATACTGGTCTCCCTGAAAGTCACAATCAAAAACAGGAATCTGGATATTATCTTTCAAGAAATTATCAAGGAAAACTGGCCTGATATTCTAGAACAATTGGGTAAAATAGAAATTGAAAAAATCCAATAAACATATTTTAAAAGATATCCCACAATTAAAACTTTCAGGAATAGATTAGCCTAATAACAAAACTCCAAGGTCAAGGAGAAAGTATTGCAAGCATCAAGAAAGAAACAATCCAAGTACAGTGGAGCTCCAGTCAAGATTTATCACATTTATATATTCAAAAACCAGAAGGCTTAGAATATTATATTCTGAACAGTAGCAACACAGTTATTTTATTTTCTCCCAATCTTTATGTTGGTCATATTTCTTTAATGCATTCATTATTTTGATGGATATAGGGACAAGATGGCAGAAAGTATACAAATTTCTATCTGAGCTCCTCCTAATGTTTCTCAGCTCAAAATCAGATTAAGCTTCTGAACTGGTTTTGTAGTGACAGAACCCACAAATGTTTGGAGTGCAACAAAGGTCCAGAAGAAGATGCTTTGGAAAAACTTTAGAAAATATCTGATTCAATTCGGCAGGGTAGAGAGGCTTCCTAAGTGAGACTGCAGAGCAAAGAGCCAGGGGCAGAATTAGGATGGGGAGTCAGGGCATTGCAGGGTCTGCACATGGAGAAGTCTACTCTGAGGCTCTTAGGCTACTCTGTCGTGGTTATAAGCAGATTTTCTGTGAGTCACCAAAAACCAATACAAAAGTCAAATTGTGAACCCATGGACAACAGAAAAACACAGGATCTGGCCACACTTACCAAGCACTGGAAGTCAGTCAGCAGTACTAGCCTCAGGGCAAAAAAAAAGTGACTGTCACCCCTTTGCCTTAAGAGCAGACTTCAAACTCTTTTTTAAAAAAAGTGAGCAGAATGTAAAAAGAACTCTGACCATACACAGCATTTATAAAACAGAGAAGAATAGACCCCAAACCCTGAGGATCCTAAAGGCAAAAATCCAGAAGATGCCCCAAGAGGTGATGTGAGTTGGTCCCAATTTCACAAGGCTCTCTTGGAAGAATGCAAAAAAAAAAAGATTTTAAAAGAGAGAACAAAAATGGAGAAAGGAGATGAAATCTTTGCAAGAGGGTATGGAAAAGGAAAAAACATAAATTATCTGAAGAAAACACTTTAAAATAGATTTGATGAAATAGAAAAACCATATAACGCCTTACAAAATAGATATGAAAAAGAAACCAATTCATTGAAAGACAAAATCTGTGAAATGGGAAAAAATACAATGTACAAAACACTTCATTTACAAATTCAATTGGCCAAATGCAAAAGGAGATTAAAAAAATGAACCAAAGAAAATAATTCACTAAAAAATAGAATTGAAAAAATGGAAGTGATTGACTCAATGATATTTTAAAAATCAGTCAAACAAAACCAAAACAATGAAAAAAATAGGAGGAAATATAAAATATCACATTGGAAAAACAACTGACCTGGGAAATAGATCTAGGAGGGACTATCTAAGAATTATTGGACTTCCTGAAAATCATGATAAAAAAAAAAAAAAAAAAAAAAAAACCTTGGCAGCAGTCTTCAAGAAATAATGAAGGAAAACTATACTAATGTCCTAGAACCAGCAGGTAAAATAACCATTGAAAGAAATCACTGATCATCTCCTGAAAGATGCCAATATGAAAATTCTAAGGAACACCCATACCTAAATTTAAGAATTATCAAACCAAGGAGAAAATATTTCAAACAGCCAGAGGAAACACTTCAAATATAGAGGAGCCACAATCAGGATTACCAAGGACCTAGAAGCTTCCTCTTTACAGGATCCAAAGGCCTGGCATCTGATATTCTCAAAAGCAAAGGAAGTTGGATTACAGTAAAAAATCAACTATCAGAGGAAAATATGGACATTCAAAAAACAGGTGAATTTCATTTATTTTTGATCAAGAGACTGAAGTTGAAAAGAAAATTTGATCTTCAAATACAGAAAACGAGAAGGATAAAAAGGGAAAAAGTGAA
>JAJPUD010019550.1:15437-26344 GCA_023553655.1 Myrmecobius fasciatus | reverse complement strand
AAGGAAAGGGCCCCACATGTGCAAGAATGTTTGTGGCAGCTCTTTTTGTGGTGGCTAGAAACTAGAAACTGAGTAGATGCTCATCAACTGGAGAGTGGCTGAATAAATTATATTATATGAATGTTAGGGAATATTATTGCTCTGTAAGAAACGACCAACAGGACGATTTCAGAGAGCCCTGGAGAGACTTGCATGAACTGATGCTGAGTGAGATGAGAAGAACCAGGAGATCGTTGTACACGGCAACAACAGTACTATGAGGATCAGTTCTAGTAGACATGACTCTCTTCAACAATGAAATGCTTCAAACCAATTACATTTGTTCAGTGAAGAAGGCCATATACACCCAGAGAGAGGGATGTGAAATGTGGACCACAACATAACATTTTCATGTTCTCTATTGATGTTTGCTTGCATTGTATTTCCTTTATCGGATTATTCTCTCTTATAGATACGATTTCTCCTGCACAAAAAAAATGATGTATGGCAATAACTATACATATATTCGATTTAAGTATTCTAACATAATTACCATGTAGTGGATATCCTGCTATCTAAGGGAGGGGTCGGGAGTAGGGGCGAAAATTTGTAACAGAAAGCTTTGCAAGGGTTAATGATTAGGAATTACCCATACATATGTTTTGCAAATAAAAAGTATTAATAAAATTTAAAAAAACATTACAATATTGTTGTTACTGAATACAATGTTCTCCTGTTTCTTCTCACTTCACTTTGCAACAATTCATATAAAATTTCCTAAGTTTTTCTAAAACACTCCTGTTCATTATCTCTTCTAAAAAAAATAGTATTTTTTACAATTCACAAAACACTACTTTTAGTCATTCTTCAATTGTTCAGCATCACCTCAATTTCCAATTCTTTGCCACCCCAAAATGAACTTTGTAGAATAGGTCTTTTTCCTTTTCTTTGATCTCTTTGGAACACAGACCTACTAATGACATTTCTTGCACAAAGATTTAAAGCCCTTTAAGCATGCTACTAAATTGTTCTTAAGAATATTTAGCACAATTCATAACTTCATCAACAATACATTAATATCTTAATTTTTCCATATCTCTCCAGCATTTGTCATTTTTTTCTTTCAAGTTCGCCAATCTAATATGTGAGAGGTAGTATCAGAATTGTTTTAGTTTGTACTTCCTTAATCAATAGTAGTTTAGAACATTTTTCCTGTGACCTTTGATGATTGTATTTCTTTTCCTGAAAACTGCCTGTTCATATCATTTGAACCTTTATCAATTGGAGAATGGCTCATGTTTTTTATAAATTTGGCTCTGTTCCCACATGTTTGAGAAATGAGACTTTTATCTGAGAAACCTGCTATAAAGCTTTCCTTGGTTTGCAGCTTTCCTTCTAATTTTGACCTTATAAGTTTTGTTTGTACAAAAGCTTTTTTATTTCATGTAATCAAAATGATCAATTTAACCTGTCATGATCTTTATCTCTTGTTTGCTCATGAAGTTTTCCCTTATCTATAGCTCTGACAAATAAATTTGTCCTGCTCCCATAATTTATTTATAATACATCACCCTTTATGTTTAAATAATTTATTGATTTTGACCTTATTTTGGCATATGGCATGAGAAAATAGTCTATGCATTGTTTCTGATAGATGTTCCAGTTTTCCCAGAAATTATTGTCAGATAGTAAGTTTTTGCTCCAAAGCTTATACCTTGGCATTTATCAAACATTTAATTAATATGGTCATTTGCTGCTGTGTATTGTTACCTAATTTATCTCACTGATGTACATGTCTTTTTCATAGCCAGTATCAGACTGTTTTGATAATTATAGCTTTGTAATACAATTTTGAGATCTAGTACTTCTAGGGCACCTTTCTTCATATTATTTTTCATAGATTTTCTTAACATTCTTGACCTTTTGTTCTGACAGATAAAATTTGTTTTTATTTTTTCAAGTTCTATAAAATATTTTAGTAGTGATTGGTATAACACCAAATAAGTAAATTAATTTAGGAAGCATTGTCACTTTTATTATATTATCCTTATCTAATTATGAGCATTTAATGTTTCTCCAATTGCTTACATCTATTTTTATTTTGTGTGTTCCTATAGTCTTGTAATTTCTCTTAGTGCACTTATTCTTTTTAAATTTTTTGCTATCTTTATCATCCACATTTCCAAAAATATTATTTCCCCATTTCTCAGAAAGATATTCATCATACAAAAAAATATAAAATGTTTGAAACAAAAGTTTGGGAAAAAATTAAACAACACATCATTTAAATCTAATGATAGAAGAATTTCACAACTTTAGTCTCCCTTTGGCAAAGGAATATATCCCCCTTTTCATATTTTCATCTCTTTTTTGGTACTAAACTTTGTCATTAACATTTCACAATCATTAAATAGTATTCTTCCACTAATTTTATTTTAATTTACTTTGCTGATGGATAAAATGTTTTCTTACTTGTACTCACTTCTCTTTATTCATCTAAGTCTTCCTATGTTCCTTTGTGTTCATCATGTTCATTATTTCTACCAGCACAGAAAATTCCAGAACATTTATATACTACAATTTCTTTAACTATCTTCAATTGATGGGTTTTTGCTTTGTTTTCACTTCTTTGTCATACACATACACACACACACACACACATGAATGCACACATGTGCATACACACATGCACACACACAAAATCTGCTATAAATATTTTTTCTTATTATTATTAATCAATTGCTTGGAAAGTATGCCTAATAGTGGGATCTATGAACCAAAGGTACAGACATTTAGCCACCATCTTAGCACAAATCCAAATTATTTTTCAGCAACTATTTAATGGTTGTATGAAAATACATCCCTACCATCACTGTATTCATGTGCCTGTTTGTTTTTTCCCTTACAATTGACTGTCTCCATATTTTGTCCTTTTTGTCAATTTGCTGTGCATGAAGTAAGATTCAGAGCTGTTTTTATTTCTCTTAATGATTTGAAATAATCCTTATTGGACTTTTTTTAAGTGCTGTCTTCTAGCAATTGGTAAATTTAAATAATATTGCAGGAAATAGCTTTAAAAGAATTAAGTCTGATTAATGCAATGAATAGTCATGATTACAGAAGACTAATAATGAAGGCTGCAAAGCACTTTACAGAAAGGTGTTGGACTAAAGATTCAAAATGAAGCCAATCTTTTTGGACATAGTCTATATGGGACTTAATTTTGCTTTACTACATATTTCTTATAAAGATTTTTTTTGTAGAAGTGTAAAAAGTAAAGACAGAAAATTGATGCCTGTTAATTGAAAAAGAATAATTAAATTTTATGTATAAGTACTATTATTTAAAATCATAGGAAAATCATATTTTTATTTATTTCTAGTCTAGAAAAAGAAAAATAGGAAGATATTTAATTACTTATTCTAAATATTGCTATTCGTTATCTATCTTCTTACAGATTTGAAGTCCTAAATGTTTTCAAACCTTCTTCATATGTATGGTCTGAATAGAAGCATTTTTATTGCTTACTATCCCAATCATATTTGAATGAAATTTCAAAATGGTGTTAATGTTCTAAAGAGGTTGAACTTGGACCCATTTGCAATTCATCAAATGTTTCAAAATATTGCTCAAGCATTCCATGTTCAGGACTAGGCCAAATATTTTCCCTTTAATAGTGATCCCCTATGTATTGTAAGAAAAATGGAATCCATGTGTTTTTGACACATTTACATTTAGCTCATCAAGATTGTTTTATTAGAGCTATTTGACATCCAAGAAGTCTTTTCAGCCTTTTTGGTCAGCCTCCCTTCCTAGAAACAAGAAGTTATATTTTGCCAATAGCAAATGAACAGCAGTAAAGAAAAGATCAGAGTTGGCTTTAATCTTAGAAACCATATGGTCTTAAGTGGATTCAATTCAAGCATAGGAGAGAAAATGGCTCTTCTTATATGGAAAGTATCTGACATTTTAAGGGAGTGGGACAGAGGAAGTGGACACGTGTGAGGAAGAAGCATTGCCCAAAAATGTTATTTGTTAAAGGAATTTATTGATCAATCACTCCTCCACATTGTCTAGTTTATTTTAATGCAATATCAGACAACACAAAATATTCAAAACAAATATAAGCAATAAAACAGTTTTGAAACTAAAATAATAGCAAGAATAATGATTCAAAGTTTTGTTTTTATTTTAGTTTAAAGATGAAATTATATCCAAAACAAAACAGTCAACACTGAAAAACATAAGTATCAAGTGATCAGCTATATCTCTTCAACTCAACAAGGACCTTAAGTTTTTGTATTCACCCACAATTAATGTTAAAATTTAAAGTCTGGGCTTTTTAAAAAATTACTCATGCATATGCACACACATATCATGTTTATTGCAAACTCAGTCATCTAAGAATTATGCATCATGGATAGCATATTCCACATGCTTCAGTCATTTTCTTGCCAGTCTTCAACATTTGTGTAAAACCTGAACCCAAAACTAGGTAACAAGTAACTTATGCCCTTCCAAGAACTTAGAAGGGGGGAATCTCTACAAGGCACCTATACTTTGCCACTTTGCAAATGAGCCATTTTACTGTATACAGTGGTTCAACTACCCCCAGGTCCCTGCTGTGAGCTCCAAGGATGAAACCAAGTCCAGTTTTCTCTCATCATTTCCCAACAAACATTCTATGACACATCTAGCCAACATAATGACATTTCCAAATAAATTTCCCACATGATGCGGTTGGCCACTAACCTGGTAATCATGTATTTCATCATACATTACACATCCACGGATGCGGTCTGCAGCTCTGCACTGACCTGGCATGAATTATCCAAAGCATGGAAGAATTCAATCTGAATAGTTTCCTTTAAGTTTTAACCTTTAAATATCTCAGAGACATGGAGCTTAACTTCATGAAGTGACATTGAACTTGTGTGTTTCTCACACTCTGAAGAGGAAAATTCTTCATCTCTATTATGGAATGACTAGCTATTTTTTTTTACTTTTTTTCTTTGTCAAAGATGCAACAACTACCAGTTTAAAAAACTATTGAAATGTAAGATCAAATCACAGGTTGATAAAATTTCAAAATTGATAAAAGTGTCAGTGACCATCTAGTTCATATCACACTCAAATAGAATCCTGTTCTAAAACACCCAAAGATTGTCTTTGGCCTTTTGTCTTTGATCCAAGTATCCAATGATGTGAAACCTATTGCTGATTGAGGCAACCTCAGATTCGTTATGTATAGCTCTGAATGTAAACATTTTTTTTTTCCTTGAGATCAAGGATAATTTACTTTTCTATCACATCCTTGAATTGATCTTGGCTGTGCCCTCCGGGAACAAACATAATGTATTCAAGTATTTGAGGGCAATTAGCATGCTTGATTCTGTCCTTCCCTGTGTATTATATTCCCAAGATAGATATATCCTTATATAGCATTGGGCTTTTACAAATCTGGTTGCCCTTTTCTTGACAGTTCTCTAGTTTATCTATGTGCTTCTCAAATTATGCTGCCTAAAAGGGAACACAATCACTCTAGATGGAGAGAAAAAGATTAGTGAAACAAAGCATACCATATAACCATGTGATAATGTACTTTATATCTAATGCATATCTGTATCTAGTGCCAAACAATTTTGCCTTCCTCTCAATGATGAACATTCTCCCATCTCTTCATGCTCTATAAACCCCAGTGATTCTGAACTCCAAGAGGACATCACCTATACTCCATTTCCTAATTTCCTTTTTTCTGCTGTATATAACATGTTTGCATAATTTTTGTTTGTTTTCACTAACTTTAGATTGTGAGATTCTCTAGAGTAAGTACTGTCTTTTGCCTCTTTTTTGTGCCCAGGAATTAGTGCAGTATGGGACACATAGTAGGTGGTTAATAAATATCTCTTGATTAATACAGATATGATCTAACCAGGACAGAATAAACTATTGCTTCCTTGTAGATTAACTAAAATTCATTCCCTAAAAGTAGTTTTCTTATATTGTGCTCATTCTATAATTGGTCATCAGACACAATGGCCTTTCTTTTGAAGGATGCTGCTTCAGTTTATAGATCACATTAAGCCATTCCTTGGCTTTTTAAAGAGAAGTCTAGGGAGAGGACTAGCATCTTGGTTTCAAACATGTCCTTAAACTCCAGTATTTTTCAACAGTGACATGTATCCAATTTGTAGTTAATGCAATTTATATCATGATGTTTTGTGTCACTTGATACATTTCTTTTCCCAAATCTTTTCATATGTGTATATTTTTTTCTTCCCAATTAAGTTTTTTATATTCTTCAATGGCAGAGGCCATGATGTCTGGTTTTGTTTGTTTGTTGTATTATCTCCATCAAAGCTGACTCTCAACCATATTATGCAGTTAGTGATTTGACTTTTGTTCACTCGTTTTTTTTTTCTCTTTTAATACTGCTTTTCCTTTGTTTGATACTATTTCCCAGAAGTTTTTCAAAACTCTCCTAATACCCAAGACCCAGTACAAAAATTGAATATCTGGCCAGTCCCAACACCAACAATAGGCACTAGCCTATTGCCCTGATCACCATGTTAATTCCTATTATACTTTCCTTTAGTGTATGTTCCTTTTTTCATGGGGACACTCTGAAAAGTTCAAAAGCTAATAACTTCTTGTTGACTTGAGTGTAGAAGGATTTTTTTCTTTTTTTACCTTATCCTTTTATACTCTATCCTGTCTTATCCTGTTCTCTCCATTCCTCTATCTACTCTATCCTACCCTATCTTATTTTATTTTATCCCACCATTCTTTTCTACTATGTTTAAAATATTTTAGGCATCATGGTGTTCAACAAAGTAAGGAATAGTTTCCTGGCCTTGAATCACTTGGTCAAGTAAAGAAATATATGTGTATAAAACATAGCTATAACAAAAGACAAAATATAAGTACTCTCAGATGCATATACATTATTATGGGAGTTCAAAGAATAGAAAATTACATTAGATTGTGTGAACCAGGAAAGACAACATTCCAAAAGGATCATTAATACTAGGACTTATAGAGAAGTGGAGAGGAACAAAAAAGAAGTGGCAAGCATTTCAGACAAAGACATGGATATAGAAACACAGTATTTGATAGGAAATAAAGTATATTTCAATCTGATTGGTGCTTTAGATATATTAAAGGAACAATAAAAGAAATTTCAAGAATTAAAAGCCATGACTTCATCACTGTCATCACTGTGAATACAGTGTTCTTTTGTAATTACACCCCTTCTATGCCATTATAGAGATATTTAAGAATTGCCAAAGACAAAAAGAAAAAAAAATTATTATCATTGGGGTTAATCTGATAATCTCTTTAGACACTTTGAAGAATGAAGATTGCAATAGGATTCATGACTAATTCTGTATGGAAGTTAGCATGACTTTGTAGCACCTTCCAGAGCATGTGCCCTGCCATCCTGGTCTTTAAGAAGCCCATGAGATCCTGATCACTTCTATAGGGCAATGAAAACTCAGTGTAGGACATTAGTGTAGAAATAAGATATAAGGCCATAATTGTAGACCAGGATTATGTGAATCATTCTATTAAGGGTTTTAAACACAAGTTTGAATAGTCTTTAATTTATGCACCAAAGATTTTTGAATAGAGAAGCAAAATTATCTCGCCTGCAGGTCCCATATATTCTCAATTACATCACTTTATTGAATCAAATGGGAATTAAAATGCTCCTCACAAAAAAAGAATACTTACATTCAATATTGTTATTTCTCAGAGCAATGTTGTGAAAAAATCAGTAATTTTTAAACTTTCTTATATTGGGTAATAAGTATAAAGTAATTATTTCTGCCATATCTACATTCCCATCAAAATAGGATTAATATTCATTAGTACCTTGTACACTGTTACAATAAATACCATTTTCTTTCTCAACATAATGTAAAACAAATACAAGTAGGTTTGTTTCAGTCCAGGATTACTCTCTCACATAAAATGTTATTAATTTTAAAATAAATTTTATTACTATCTTTTGCTTTACATGTCAACTAAATTTTCTTCTGAATCTCTCCCAGTTGCATGACCCATTAAAATAATCAATTAGTCCTTTTCCACTCATCTTGCTTTATATTAATTTCTTATTGCATTGCTTTCACATAATAAACTGAAAAACTGATTTGAATGAGAATTTTGTGCTTTTTTTAAGATGCAAATTTTGCTAGTTATATTTCTTTGAAGAGTAATTACAATTATTTCAAACTATAAGCACATTTAAAACCACTTGCCATATAACTCAAGAAGGTAATTGATAAAAAGAAAGTTTCTATATGCACCAAAATATTTATAATAATACTTTTTGTGCTGGAAGCAAAGCAGACATGCATTAACTTGGAAATGCCTAAACAAATCATCTGCATGAAACAGTAAATCATTATACATGGTAACAACAAGACTATATGATGATCAATTCTGATGGACATGGCTCTCTTCAACAATGAGATGTTTCAAACCAGTTCCAATTGTTTAGTGATGAAGAAAGCCATATACACCCATGGAGAGGCCTGTGGGATCTGAGTGTGGACCACAACATAGCATTTTCATGCTTTCTGTTGATGCTTGCTTGCATTTTCTTTTCCTTGTTTTTTTTTTTGTATGTGTAGATGCATTTTTTCTTGTACAGTAAGAGAACTCTATAAATATGCATACATATATTTCATTTGTCATATAATTTAACATAATTAACATGTATTAGACAACCTGCCATCTAAGGGATGGGATGGGAGGAAGGAGAGAAAAATTTGGAACAGAAGGCTTTGCAAGGATCAATGTTGAAAAATTGCCCATGCATATGTTTTGCGAATAAAAAGCTTTAATAAAAAAAAAACAAATTATCTGCATGAATGCAATGTGATATTACTGATTATGTACAAAACAAAAATAGTAACAAAAAATGAAATTGAATCTGCATCAATAGTTATCTCAGAATCAGCTGTATGTTTAAAATCAGATCATTTACTAATTAGAGTAAGATGAAAATTAAAACTATGTAAGAGAAATGTACAGATGAGGTAGAGCGGGAAGCATTCTGAAAATTAGCAAATGAATAGAATTGAAGATATTGACTCATATTGTTGTCATTTCTAAGGGAAGTTTAATTAATATAAAACAATCATCATAATAAAAATGCCAGGAGCCACAAACACATGATCTCCTTGAGAAACAGAGACTTGGTACCTGAAGACAACACTGGTTTAGAATTTAAATCATTTGAAAAGTATTACAAAGGAGTACAGAAAATTAACTCTATCATCATACAGAGAAGTAGAAGGGAAAAACGTTTGGCCTGAGGACCAAATTATGCTAGATCAATTAATCACTTAACAGCCATTTTAAATAGCTTATTAAACACCTACTATGGGCTTCATATTGGAAGTAAAATGACAAAATAAAATAATTTCTATTCCTAAGGAGGCTTGTTATTGTTGTTTATTTGTTTCAGTAGTGTCCAATTCTTCAAGATCCCATTTGGGATTTTCTTGGCAAAGATATTGGAGTTGTTGGCAATGATACTCATTTTGCAGTTGAGAAATTGAAGCAAATAGAGTTAAGTGACTTGCTCAGGATTACACAGTCAGTAAGTGTGTTAATCAAGCCAATTTTATGAGGATTTTGAATGTTTATATATTATAGGGATATTTTATAAGAAAAAAATCTGTTCAAGTATGTCAGCATAGCTTTTTGTTCCTTTTAAAAAAAATAACTGCTGACATTAGTTCCTTAAAAGATCTTTTAGAAGATGAAAATGTGAACAAAATAATACCTATTAGACATTTTAACTTTTTTTTTCATTAACACTAAACAAATATGAAAACACATAAGGAAGGAAACTATATTTTACTAAAGGGTACCATAGACAATGAAGCGGTATCAATACTAAACATATATGCACCAAGTAGTATAGCATCCAAATTCCTAGATGAGAAACTAACAGAGATGCAAGGATAAATAGACAGTAAAACTATACTAGTGGGGAATCTCAACCTTGCTCTCTCAGAATTAGATAAATCAAACCACAAAATAAATAAGAAAGAAGTTAGGGAGGTAAACAATAGGCTAGAATAGTTACGTATGATAGATCTCTGGATGAAATTGAATGGAGATAGAAGGGAGTATACTTTTTTCTCAGGGGTTCATGGAACTTATACAAAAATTGATCATGTGTTAGGGTATAAAAACCTCCAAATCAAATGCAGAAAAGCAGAAATAATAAATGTATCCTTTTCAAATCATGATGCAATAAAACTTACATGTAATATAAGGCCAGGAGAAAACAGACCACAAGTTAATTGGAAATTAAATAATCTAATCCTGAAGAATGATGGGTGAAAGAGCAAATTATAGACACAATGGATAATTTCATCCAGGAGAATGACAATAATGAGACAACATACCAAAATTTGTGGGATACGGCCCAAGCGGTTATAAGGGGTAACATTATATCTCTAGATGCTTACTTGCATATAATAGAGAAAGAGAAGATCAATGAATTGGGGTTACAATTAAAAAAGCTAGAAAAAGAGGAAATTAAAAACCCTCAATTAAATCTCCAGGGCCAGATGGATTTAAATGTGCATTCTACCAAACATTCAAAGAACAATTAATCCCAATACTATATAAAGTATTTGAAAAAATAGGGAAAGAAGATGTACTACCAAATTCCTTCTATGACACAGATATGGTGCTGATAGCTAAACCAGGTAGGGAGAAAACTGAGAAAGAAAACTATACACCCATTTCCCTAATAAATATTCATGCAAAAATTTTAAATAAGATTTTAGCAACGAGATTACAGAAAGTTATCCCCAGGATAATACACTATGACCAAGTAGGATTTATACCAGGGATGCAAGGCTAGTTCAATATTAGGAAAACTATCAGCATAATTAATT
>JAJPUD010019549.1:6931-26345 GCA_023553655.1 Myrmecobius fasciatus | reverse complement strand
AAACAGACAGGGAGACAGAGAAACAGAGACAATGAGAGAAAGAGACAAAGAGACAGAGAGAGAAACAGAAACAGAAATAGAAACAGAACAGAGAGAGAAAGATACAGAGAGACAATGAGAGGAACAGTGAGATAGAAGGAGAGAGAAACGAGAGGGAAAGGGAGGAGAAACAGACAAAGAAGGGAGAAAGAATGAGACTGGAAGTAAGAAAAGAGTGGTTGTGGGAAACCTATAAAAGGGGGGAAATGAATGACAGCCAGCAAGTACTTTTTAAGTTCTTGTGGAAATACCGAAGATATAAAGTCAAGAGAAGAAAGGGGAGACAGGAAAAGGAAAGGGGGGAAGAAAGTAAAGAAGCAGAAAGGAGGGAGAAGAGAAAGACAAAAGGAGCAAATGTAGGAGGAATAAGAGAGAGCCAGTTCTCCGCAGAAGGGGTCCACGGCTCCTGCAGAGCCCTTCTCCCGCAGGTGAGACTGCTCTCAGTGCGTGCTTTCTGGAGCCTGTGCTGCCCTCTTGTGGGCGGTGCTGCTCCAGAGCCCCGGCGGGCCATGCGAGCCGACTCCTGAAAGCCTCACCTGCTCCTCTGGGTTCTCAAAGGGAATCACCAGCACCACGTCGCCAGCCTTCAGCTGCAGCTCATCACTGTCAGTGGCGGTGTAGTCGTGCTGCGCCTGGACCTGCCGTGGGGAGAACACTGTCAGTGAACTTAGCAGGCTGTGGAGCAGCACGGGACAAATACAAGGGTTGGGGGGGGGGGGAGAGAATGTGGGGGGGGGAGGGAAGGGAGGCTAATTGTCTTTAATCACGCCATAGCCAAACACTTGCCTATCCACTCTTGTGTTGTATTCTAATTATTCTTTGTTCTTTTGTTTTTTGGAAAAGGGGTTCTCTGGAACCTTTTCTTGTGGCTTTCTCCGGATAATAAGGCAAGACTTTCTCAATTCAAAATGGACCCATCCCTTTTTAAAGACAGTACTTTCTAAGATGGTCATTGCTAGTTTGGCAACTAGAGAGTATGTTGTGTTGTCCGTATGTGTGCATACATGTGTGGTTATACACATGTGCGTATGTGCACATATGCGTGTGTGCACACGCATTTATGTATATTCTGTATATTTGTCTCCAGCCCTCGAGTCCCTCTTAGTAGATGACAGTACTCTTTTCTAACGGCAGTGTAGCAGAAGCTGCATCTCTTTCTCCCTTGCCACATACACACCTAAGTGGTAAAGTCACTGAGGTCCCAGGAGAGACTTCACAAATTACAGACTTCAGAGCTAAACTAGAAGGAACCTTTCAGGCTGCCTAATTCTTGAGTGAATAATCTAATTCAGTCTTTTTGCAGGAATACTTGTATCCGAATGTCTAGATTTGCTCAAAATGATCTCAATTGATTGAAATAAATCAATTATTTATTTATTTATTTTTAAAAACAGATTTATTTGCACATTTGTATTGAGAAAGAAATTTCCTTGAAAGGTGATGGGATTAACAAGTCTTCACCAAACATTAACCCGTTTCTTTTCTTCAGAATTGATAGTATTTTATTTTTCCAAATATATGCAAAGGTAATTTTCAACATTCACCTTTATAAAACTTTATATTCCAAATTTTTCTCCCTCTCTTCCACTTCCCTCCCCAAAACAGCAAGCAATCTATATGAGCATTAATCCCTTTCTTGTTAACAGAACCTGCAAGATAATCCTATCTCTGCCCACTGACTTTCCTGGCTTCTTTTAAGTGCCAACTAAAATTTGATCTTTTTTTTTTCCCTAAACATATTTCCTCATTTATCACGCTGCACAAGAAAAATCAGATCAAAAAGGAAAGGAAGGAATGAGATAGGAAAAAACAAGCAAGCAAACAACAACAAAGAGGAATATATGTTGTGATCTACATTCATTCCTGACAGACCTCTCTCTCTGGATGCAGATGGCTCTCTCCATCACAAATCTATTGGAAATGGCCTGAATCATCTCACTGCTGAAAAGAGCCAAGTCTACCACAGTTGATCATCACATAATTTTGTTGTTGCTGTGTACCATGTTCTCTGGTTCTACTCTTTTCACTTAGCATCACTTCCTGTAAGTCTCCCTAAGCCTTTCTGAAATCATCCTACTGCTCATTTCTTATAGAACAATAATATTCCATAACATTCATGTATCATAATTTATTCAGCCATTCTCCAATTGATGGGCATCCATTCAGTTTCCAGTTTCTAGCCACTACAAAAAGGGCTGCCACAAACATTCTTGCACATGTAGGGCCCTTTCCTTCCTTTAAGATCTCTTTGGGATATAAGCCCAGTAGAAACATTGCTGGATCAAGGAGTATGCAGTTTGATAATCCTTTGAGCATAGTTCCAAATTGCTCTCCAAAATGGTTGGATCAGCTCACAACTCCACAAACAATGCATTAGTGTCCCAGTTTTCCCACAACCCCTCCAACGTTCATCATTATCTTTTCCTGTCATCTTAGCCAATTTGACAGGTGTGAAGTAGTACCTCACAGTTGTCAATTTTCTTTTTTCTAATCAATAATTAAAATACTATCTTTTACAGAAGCCTTTTTTAATTCCTCTTAAATCTAGTACCTTCCTTCTGTTATTTCTTGTTATATATTTGTTTGCAAGTTGTCTCACCCATTAGATTGTAAACTCCTTGAGGACAGGGACTGTCTTCTGCCTCTTTTTGTATCCTCAGCACCTAACATAGTGTCAGGCACAAAAGAGGAGCTTAAGAAATGTTTACTGATTGATTTGTTGTTTTGTTAAGTGAGGTTCAACCCAGTACAAGGCTCCATTGGCTTTTTACAAAGAGATTCCAAGAGTTTTTCCCCTGGGAAGGGAATCCCCTCCAGGGGAGTTAGTGGAGAATGCAGAGGGCTGTTGATTAAGTCAGTCGTTCTGTAAGCACTTTCCTCAGAAAAAACTGGTCCCTTCTTACAATTCTTTAAGCTAGGCATTTAGGAGACAAACGGGCTTCTTCCTCCCTCCCTCTCTCACCTTGAACATGAATCCTGGAGGCAAGTCAGACCTCTTAGAAGGAGTACTGCCCTCCACAGTTCCATTCACAGTGGCTGGGAAGGTCTCCACCACCACAGCAGGCAGGGAGCTCTAAGAGAAGAAATGAGATGAGAGGTCAGGGAGTTGTTGTGGAAGGCTGACTGCACAGTTGAGGCAAGGGTGACAGAAGACATCCCCAGAATCCACCTTGGCGGTCAGTGAGGGTCACAGTCCCATCCAGGATCCTCACTGGTACCGATATGTGGGTCCAGCTTATGGGGCAAAGGGTTCAAAGCACTGGACTGGGGTTAAGCCTTAAATATTCACACGCCAGGGTGGAGTTGGGAAAAGAAAGACAGAAACAGAAGCAGAGAGAAAAAGACAGAAATAGACAGAAAAAAAGTCTGTCTTCCCTGTGGTCTTACAGAGGCCCCGTCACTTGCCGCCGTCTCATTGGCTCCTTCAGCTACTGCCACTGGTTTCGTCCCTCCAGCCTCTGTCACATCTCCTGGCTGCAACATAAATCCCAGAGCCAGGTCAGGTCCTGGCCTGGCCCCAACATATAGGAATAGGCAGTCTCTTCCCTCCCAAAGAAAAATAGATCGGGCCAGAATCAGCTGATACTTCCAACACCATCAATACCCCCAAAAAGGGCCATCATCTTCCCCACTTCTTTACCACAGTGTAGGCTCTGGACAAATCCTCCCTCTTAGAACGTTCTTTCTCTCCCTTATTCCTTGATTCCCTTAGTTCCTCCAGAATTCACACTTAAAAACCATAGGCTATGGCATAAAGAACATAAACTAAGAGCCAAGGACTGACACAAACACTCTTTCTCCATTTGATCCCAGGCAAAACCACCTAAAGTCAATGGATCTTAGTTTTTTCATTCATCAAAGGATGATTCCAGCCTTGGTTCACCTATCAGAGAGTCATTGTGGAATCAAATGAAATAATGGATGTCAAAGTGCTTTGAAAAACATCAGGCAACATGCAGGTGAAAATTATGTTACTATAGAGTCCTCAGAAGAATGAATAAGAAGTCAAAGTAGTAAACAGAACTCAAGAGCTTCTCCTTTGCCCTCAGGCTGCAGAGCACTTCATGCTCTCTCTTGCTGCCCCCCTCCCTTAGTCCTTTGGATACAGCCCTAGAAGGACTTTTAGGACATAATTCACTCCTACCAGAAACAGAAGGTGAGTACTGTTATGTGAAAGGCCTTAACAAGCAAGTGACTTTTGGCTACAGAATGAACTTGTGAACCACCGAGCTCCCACAGGCCCCTGCCTCTAGGAAGGTCTCCACCTAAGCCTAGAAGAAAGTCTCTGAAGTCCTTAGCTCTCTAATTCAAGTGTTCCAGCTTCTCCATCTGGAGGGCACAAGGACAAGTTGGAAAGTGGGGTGGGCACTTACTTGGGCTGGCCCAGGCTCTGAGGTCTGGCTGGGCCAGACCACGGGAAATGTGCCCTCTCCGATGGCGCTATCAGCAGGGCCCTGCTCCACAGACTGCAGGCTGCCAGCTGGACTCTCTGCAGCCTAGGGACAGGCGTGGGCAGAAGGGGAGGAAGAAGAGAACAGGGGAAAGGAGAGGCGAGGGAAGGAAGTAGTGGTCAGGGCATAAGAAGAAGAGAAAAGAGACATGAGCAATGGCCGAGAGAGAGAAGGTGGGAGGGGGACACAGAGGCATATGGAATCCAGGAGCAGCATCTGGACCTGACAGAAGGGGAGAGTCGAGGACTGGACTTTTGCCTTTTCATCCCCAGGTCCTGGCACATAACAAAAGCTTAATAAATACTTACTGTCTATCCTATATATTCTCCCCCCAAATAAGAGATAAATAATGACAATTCACTGATGGAGCCTCACCAGCCATGATTTGTACCCAAAGTCATTTATAATCAGCAAAGCTGCCTCTCGGTTAGAGATCCAACTCTCTCCCAATAAGCTGATTCCAGAGAGCAAGTGGTCAAATTAGAGGTGGAACATCATTCTGCTGCCTTTTGAATGTGTGGAACACTCCTACCATCTTGTGATGGATTTTGCTTCAGCAAAATCTTATAGACAAGTTATCCCCCTTTCTCATCTCTTTAACAAAAATGATGCCATCCAATTTCCTCATTTCTCCCATTTAAGTGACACTTAAACCATCCTACTTCCTTTTCTTCCTCAAAGTCCTGCACAGATCCCCAAATGCCTTCTTAAAAGGATCCAGCTGAAGCATCTTATTAAGAAGTACCATTTTTCTGTTCTGTGGTTTCTCTTTTAAAAAAAAAATAATAATAATAATAAATGTTATCAATGACCCTGCAAAGACCTGGAGCATTTATCAATAAGGTCTTACTCTGATAGGGAAGGAAGAACTCATAGCTGAGTTACAACTAGGAATCAGTACCACCCTCCTCCCCGCTGTGGTCTAAGGAACATATTCTCCCATGCAAACCACCACCTACTCTGACCATTCCAGACAAATCACCATTACTGTCCCTTTTCTCCCAGGCCATATTGCCATGTACATGCCTTCTCACAGGCTTTTCTGGAATACCTTTTTCTCTACTGAAAGATTAATCATCCTTCAAGGCCCAGCCCTTCTCCTTTCTCTGTGAAGATGTCCTTAACTACTAACTCCCATCATCTTTTTGGTCTCCAAATTTCATTTGCACAATTGGCTTAAACCATGACTAGACTTTTTCTGTTTGCAGAGACTCTACTTCCCTACATTCCCACAGGTCTTTCTTCATATCTGCAATGTACCCCTATCTCATCATCTTCAAGACTTAGATACTATCTTCTTCTCCATTTAATCTTTCCTGATTTCCCCCTGGGTAAAATGATCTCCCTTCTTTTCCTTTCAAATTTCCCTAGAGCACTTTGCCTTCGATTTCTCCTTTACTCCCATCATTCCCTACCTCATAGTATCCTGATTGCTTTACCTGCTATATTTCCCTTCAAAGATTATATAAACTCTTTAAGGACAGGGACTGTTGTTGCTTTTCATGTTTGTATCTCTGGTCTTTTAAAAAATAAAGGTTTAACAAATGTTTTGTTGAACCAATGTCAACTAGCTTACATGGGATCAAATATTTTCCTGTGTTCCTCATAGCATCGACTATTCAGCTGAGCATTTCACAGGTAAGAGTCTTGTTGATGAATAACTTATTGACAGCCCTGCTGTCCCTCTTGGACACCTGTAGTAGATTTGAATAATTGTTCAAACAGGGTCTGACACTATTGATACTTTTAAGATAGGAGTCCAGAAATGAATGCAGGGAATGTTACTCTTCAACTTGCTATGTCTTTGATCTGTCCTTTACCTTTACAAAATGACATGGAGGAAAATGGCTAGAGTGTGAGTGTGAATACATGTGTGTGAGTCCAGGAGGAAAGAGATGGACAATAATTCATGGGACCAGCCATTTGGGAAGAAAAAGTGACTGGAGACAACACAGTATAATGGAAAGAAAATTAAGCCAAGTTTAATAGAGGACCGAGTTCCAGCCCTACCTTTTAATTAGCTGAGTATCCTTAGGTAATCACTTCCCTTTCTGGATCTTATATGTAAAATGAAGTGGTTGGACTAAATGATCATTTACATATCTAACATTGTATAATTCAATAATCTTTGGATTAGGAATTCTTAACCTTTTTTTGTGTATTATAGATTCCTTTAGCACTCTGGTGAAACCTGATGGAACCCTTCTCAGAATGTTTTTAAATTCATGAAATGAGATATGTAGATTACAAAGGTTAGTAAAAAATAAAGATGAAATTTATTTTTCTTGTCTAAGTTCACAGACTACCTGAAATATGAACCTAAGGTTTAGAGTCCCTGCCTTAGAATGATATATACATTCTACCAAATCAGGATATTAGTAGTTATATAGAGTAACATATACCCAGAGGGTGTTCTGGGTAGACTTTAAATAACACCAGAAAGGGTGACAGCCCTCAGGAGGACCGGATCTGGGGGATAATTACACTAGGCAAGCAGGCAGAAGAAATGACAGAAAGACAGACAAATTTTGTTTTGTAATGAAAGCCAGGAAAATGTAGAGAGCATGATGAGGGTTCTGAGTTCATGCCAAGGAGAAGGGAATAATGAGACACCAGAAAAAGGGAGACACAAAGCTTACCTCCCAGAGATCCCATGGAATTGACTAAGCATGTTAAAGTGTGATAAAGAGAAAGTTAGATTTAGGAGGTTAACAGACACAGACAATTAGTTACACCCACATGAGTCCCTTCCTCCACCTCCCCTCCACCCCCCAGCATACCAACTTCACTGGTACTGTGTCTGCAACTGAGCTGGGCTGAGTTCAAAGGCAGAATTATCAAAGGGCTTGAAGCATTGGGACCCATGGATCTTCAGTAAGATCTGGGACCTGGCTCCACACTCAAGGAGATGGCCTCTCACTGACTCTGACTACCTACATCATCAAGTCACCCAATCCAGGCCCTAAAGGCCTTATTACCTACTCAGTAATAATTGCATAAAATTTATTCACAAACGATTTGCATTCAGTCACATGAGCTGGGGTGCCTAATGGTGAATAATTAGACAAATTACTAACAGAAATGTTTTTCAATTTCTGATAAAAATCTTTTTAAAAATAATTTTTCTCAATGACCAAAAAATACATCTCTCCTCTCTATCCCACATCCTCTCTGAAAAAGAAAAGAAAAAAAAATCTCTTATAACAAACAAACAAAAAAAAAAAATACCAAACTGTCTGAGTCTAAAAAGTATGTCTCAATAAGGACCTTAAGACCATCACCTCTGTATCAGACAGTAGCACATTTCCTCATGAATAATCTGGATCATGACAACAGTAAATCTCAAAGTAAAAACTTGCTTGTCTTGATGTTCACTACTCCAGAACCCTCGACCAGATGGCTGACAAAGTAGAGCTAAGTAAGGGCAAGAGAGCAGCCTGGAGAGCTTGCCAGATGGTCTTTCATGATCCTAGAGCGGGATTCTGGGAGCCACAGCAGCCAGCAGACAAACCAACCTGACCAGAGGGTGTAGGAGCCTTCACAGGGCTTGCAATTGGTGGGATGGGATCAAAGTCCAAATCCAACAGGCTGGCATTTTCCTGGAAAGGTCCAGGGGCATCAAACTTGGCAGCAGGAAAGGAGGAAGCAGTTTGCATGTTAGACATCCTCGAGAAGGTGGGAGCACCTGGGGACACATGCACACTCCCCATCTACATATACAAAGGCACCTGGACAGGCACTCCCCTGTGCAGACAAAGCCCACTGCTAGGATCCCCTCCTCTATGTAGTCCTGACATGGGCTGAAAAGGTCTGACCAGCCAATGCTTCCAAGATTATAAGGGCTCACTTTATGTAGCACTTTAAGTTTGGTCATTTTTCCCCATGTGCCCTCAGATTTAAGGTGACCGCCACGCTTGGGCTTTTTTTCTGGGTTCTCCCACTCTTTACCACAAAGTTTCCTCCCATTCTCCCATTATCTGACAAAGGCTCAGTGTCTCCCAAACTACCCTCTGCCCTTCTCGTAGCCGTTGTCCACAAGACTTCCACATTATCCATTTGGGAAGTCTGTCCCCGTTGGAAAGAATAAGGGATGTTTTGGCAGGGATAGAGAGGATCCTAGGTGATTTCGTGGATAGATGACTGGGCTTGGGACCAGGAAGCCTCATCTTCCTGAGTTCAAATGTGGCCTTTTGTAAAATGATAACTAATCCACATCATTTTATCCAAATTATAGTATGTTCACTGATATAATTTCAGTTATGAAGGTTTAATAGGAATTTTTTTCTCTTAAGAAATCTTTATTATTAACCTATGGCAAACATAAGCAGCTAGATGGCACAGTGGATAAAGCACTGGGCTTGGAATCAGGAAGATTCATCTTCTTCAGTTCAAATCTGGCATCAGACACTTTTTAACTGTGTAAACTAGGACAAGTTGATTAACCTGTTTGCCTCAGTTTCCTAATCTGTAAAATAAGCTGGAGAAGAAACTGGCAAACTACTTCAGGATCTTTGCCAAAAAAAAACCCAATGTGAGAAAATGAATAGTCAGACACAGCTAAAAAAACGACAGAATAACATTGCAGGAATGGATGTGGTGAGCTTCAAAAGCCAGGAATACGAGCCAAATACCCTCTAAATAGGCTTACTATTTGTGGATGAAGAAAAGATATGACATGACAAAGAATATGCTGCTCAGAAAATATCACTAAATAAACAAGTTATTTCATTTTTTCACAAAGCATAAAATTCCACATAAGAGGTTTAGAGGTTTACTTAGGCTAGTATAATCCTACATTTTTCAAATTGCAAGTATCTCTATAATTAGAATCAGTCATTTTACATATTAGTGTGAGTAAGTCCACACACACCCAATGCTTTTCTTCCCAACACCTAGTTGAGATATTTGCACTGAGGAAACGAGTGTAGGAGGGAGAAGGAAGAATGACATTTTGCATCATGTAACACTTTAAGATTTTGGACGTACTTGGAAAGGGGCAGGAGAATGCTACACTAAAGGGAGTCAGAGTAGGATTTTTGTTGTTGTTATTCAGTCATTTCAGTCATGTCTGACTCTTCGTAACACCATTTGAGGTTTTCTTGACAAAGTTTTTGAAGTGGTTTGCCATTTCCTTCTTTTTACAGCTGAAGAATCTAAGGCAAATAGAGTTAAGTGACTTGCCCAGGATCACACTGCTTATAAGTATCTGAGGCCATATTTTAACTCAGAAGGAGCAGTCTTTCTGACTCTAGGCCCTGCAATCTATCCAATGTGCCCAGGATAGCAGATGAGCCTAGAAAAAGGGTCAGTAAGAACAGGAAGGATGTCTAAAATAAATCAAATAGCCAAACCATTGATTCAGAAAGTCAATAAACCTAATACAAAAAGTTATTTAAAAAAACATAAAACCTGACAAGCACACCAAAGAGGGAACCCCTGAGAAGTTACTCCTTCTCTTACCTCAAAGCAGTCAAATTTCTACTCTACAAGTAAAGGCATTCTGGCTTCCCCCAGAATCCCTTGTGATGCTGGAAGTCTCCCTTTGGCGTCAGCAATGACAATGATCACATCTCAGCTCAGTGAGGCTAGATCTTCCCAAACCCCTGGTCCCAGAAACCCCAAAGACCCCTCTGTCCCCTCTGTGCACCAAAGGGGAGAATGCTCTGGATGGAGACCATGCTTGGTCCTCTGGTCAGGATCCATGAACAGGTGTATTCCCCCAATTATACCCTCAAACATGAAGGATATGCAGTGGGTAGAAGGGAGATGGAAAGAGAGAAAAAACATGCAGTGAATTATGAGGGCTGTAGCAGACATGGATGGGGAGGAAGAGCCTGGAGCTTTCCTTTCTCCTAGTAAAGCAGAAAGGCACGTGCAGCAATCCCTCAAAGAGGACATATCTCTCCTATTAAGTCTAAGTGGCTCAGTGGATAGAGCACTGGCCCTGGAGTCGGGAGGACCAGAGTCAAATTCAGCCTCAGACACTTCCTAGCTGTGTGACCTGAACAAGCCAGGAAGGATTTTCCAATTCTGAGACGCTCAGAATAAACCATAAAGGGATCACAGAATGCCAGTCATGTAGAGCAAACCTAAAATCCCTGTACCTACGGCGATGGATTGCTGGGTTCTGGAGCTCTACGCTGTAGTATGCTATCAGTTGTCCACATAATATCAATATGGTGAGCTCCCAAGATTGGGGCCAATGAGAGGGACAACCAGACTACCTAAAGAAGAGTGAAAACAACTCAAGTTGGAAATGGAACAGGTCAAAACTACCATGATGATGATTAGCAGTGGGATCAGGATTTCCAGCCCAAATGTCACAGACATTACCAAAAGGGAGGGTAAAATAACAGATTCTTAGAGCTGGAAAGAACTCTAACAATCATGCAGTCCGATCAATAGCCAAATCAAGGATTCCATTTATAAAATCCCCAATAACTGGGGCCACTGAGCCTCTGCTTAAACAACTCTACTTAGGGAATTCACAGCAACTTATTTCTTATAGAATGTAAGCTTGAGGGTTGAGCAAGTTTTCATCCTTCTGTTTCTAAAACTTAGCCCTTCATATCAATATGCCAAGGACCTGTGATTTCAGTACTGTGGGAACCTCCCTTCTCCAAGGAAGAAGCAATCCATCTCTAATTTATAGTCCTAGAGAGTTTGCTGAGGCTCAGAATGGATGCTCATGGTCACAAGGCTAATAAGTAACAGACAGGTCTTCCAGGGGCACCTAGATACTAGAAAGGTGAGCCGGGAGTCAGGAAAACCTGAGTTCAAATTTGGCCTTAGGCATTTAACAGGTGTGTGACCTTGAGCAAGTCACCTAATCTGCCACACTTTCCTCACCTGTAAAATGGACATAATAACAGCATCTACCTCTCAGGGCTGTTTTGAGGATAACATAAAATACTTGTAAAGTGCTTAGCACCCTGCTTGGTACATAGCAGGCACTATATCAAACTAGCTATTATTACTGTCCCTAACTCCAAATCCAGCATTCTAGCCATTATACTACACTGTCTCTCTGCCTTGCACACACTAGGTGCTTAATAACCGCTCATATTTCTATAGTGTTTTAAGGTTTATAAGGAGTCTGAGATAGGCAATACAGATTTCATTTGCAAATAAGGAAATTAGGCTTAGAAGGTTCAATCAATCATACCTAGGTCACATAGCAATTAAGTGTCAGTCAGCATTCAAGTCCAGGTCTCTTTAGACCCCAAGCTCAGTGCATTATTTGCAACATCAAGCTCTTCTCAATCAAGAGAAAGTGTTTCCTAACTCTAATTCCAACCTGCATGGCACCCATTCGCCCCCAGCAATAAGACAGGCAGATAAGGTAGAATGATAAGGCTGAGAATAATAAGACTTGAGTTCTAGTCTCAGCTTTGTCACTAGTTGCATGAACTTGGGCAAGTCACCTCATGGGTCCCAGTGGATAAATTACAGATTTTCTTTAAAGTCTCAGTTTCTTCATTTATAAATGGAAGGGATTGCACTAGATAATCTGTAAAAGTCTCTTCCAGCTCAGTCAATGGTTCAATGATCAAATGAGATATTTGTTAAGTGCTGAGCACAGAGCCTGACACATAGACAGTATATAAACATTTATTCCTTTGTCCCAATGAGCAATATATAAAAAGTACCACCTAAACAAAGGAATGCATGCATACTTTGATGGGATATGTGATAGAAAACTTAAAAAACAGACATAAGGGAGCATAGATCCTTGATCCCTTAGGAACTCATTTTGTAAAAATGGGTTTATCAATGCATATGCTGTGGGTTGTAAGTGCTTATGATTCCCAGCTTAAATTCATTTCCATGCCTTTCTCACCCCAAGCTGCCAGCACATGCTCTGAACCCCTCCTGTTCCTTCCTCATTTCTCCTGGAAAGGAATAGGGGGAAAGGATGGCAAATGAGAAAGGAAGAAAGGACGTCAGAGGAGATGAATGAGGATGGCCGTGGCTGACCTGTGAGGGGGTGGTCACGCTGATCTCGGGGACAAAATTGTCATCAAACAAGCTGATAATGTGCTCCTGCTTGATTTCCTTGGACGGAGTATGTTTGGGAGGCGGTGGGACTGGTGGGCCTTTTCGAAGCTGCAGGCAGATAAGGGTAAGGTGCGACCGGTGATGACGGGGGACAGGGGATCACACAGCAAAACATGTTGGGGCAGAGAGATGTGGACAGAGACAAAGACAAAGCTCTGGTTAGTCAAACCACAGACCGTGGACAAGGAGTACGAAGCAGGAGATGCTGGCCCCGGTCAGGAAAGCAACTGGGTCACCTCCCATCCTGGTAGCTCCTATGCGGAAGCAAGAGGCAAAACTGAGCATTACATCTCAACACAGACTCCAGAAAAGTCCAGTCTCAAGGAGGGAAAGTCTCAAAACATTGTCCTGGAGAGAGAAAGAAAAAGCAAATCCATCTAATACCAACCTGCTCCCTCCCTAAGGAAGGGACCTACCTGCCCAAGAAATCAGCAGCTTGAGAAAACTCAATTCAGGCTTTTGTGTCTTTCTGTTCGGCTCCTCCCTCTCTACCTTTTGAAGGTGAGAAATAGATATTCCGCCTATCCAAATCCTGCCCCCATCTTTTCCATGGAAACTTTCTAGATCACTACAATGCACACTGGTGTGTTTCCCCACACCACCCCCAGCCCCAACCAAGTGTGAATGAGACTCTATCATGAAGCCTTCTCTTAGTCAGAAACTCTCAACTATGTCTCTTTATTATTTCATGCATCCAGGACTGATGTGCCCAACAGGGCCATAAGCCCCTTCAGGAAAGGGAACTCCTTATGCTGGGACACAACAAGTAAAATGGGGGAAAAAAGAGATAGCATTAAGACTGGCATTAGACCCTGAGAAAGACACAGCGAAGTTTAAGGAGAGAAGCAGGAAAAAAATGAAAAGGGAGGGAGGGAGGGGAAGAAAGAATATATCCTTAAACTCTTGCCAGATTCACACAGATGCTTAATAAAGCCTTGCTGAGTTCAATTTAATTACTCTGATTTGGTCAAATTATACTGAACTTAACTGAAATGCACAAGTGAATGAAATACCTGCCTTTAATGTGATTGATTTCCCCCCCTCATTCAGAAAGAGGAAGGCCTTCTGTTAGTAACAAACACCCTTTCCCAGCTCCTTCCCTTTCTTACTCCCTTATTAAAGATTTTCTTAAAGTTTTTCAATTGCAATTCCTTTTTGCAGAAAATTTTTTTTACAAGACCCCAGGTACATAAGTATACAAAATAGGTATACAAATCGAACGTTTACTGATAATAAATCAATTTCACAACCCCCACATTCAGTTACAAGACCCCATAGTGGGTCTTAGTTTAAGAAGCTCAACCTTCCAAGACCTGATCCAGTATATCTAGGCTGGGGGAAACTGGCATGCAGTGAAGCATTGAAACCACCAGATGGTGCTGGGGTTCCATCATTATGCTCACTGGCTTTTCTAACAAGCCAAAGACTACAAGGCTACATCAGCCAGCCTCCAACTCTTTCCCTGGGATCCAAATCCAATTAGTTAACTGAAAAAAAAAGGGGGGGGGGCAAAATGGGAGCAGTATCTTGTACGGGTTACCTTAAAAAGGGGGTGATAAGGAATCTGGCACTGGGAAACCTATTTCCTACCCACCTGCCTTTCTCCCCATCACTCCCTATCCCTCTTCACTATCTTTTCCTCTTTTTCTTTTCTGGTTTCCTTTTCAGTCATCTTCCCTCTGTCACTTTTCTCCTTGATCCTTGAGCTAAGCTAAATGATTTTTCCTTAAGCCACGAATGACCCCCATTTCCTTCCACTCCCTTCCTTATAATTCTCCGTCCCCAATGATCACCATTAAGTATAGGAATATAGGGGAGATCCTGGAGAAATCTCAGGGGAAAACTCAAAAGAACAATTTTTATTTCTTGGAGGTAGCAATTGACCTGGCAGGATGGCAGGAGAGGAAGGAGACAGGAGAAAGGCAGCAACACATGCCTCCAGGATGCCCGGGAAACTGGAAGCCTGGAAAAGCCCCATGCCCTGGATCAGACCAAGGATGGTAGCACGCAATAAAAAAGGGTGGGAGAGCCACAGTAAAAGGAAGGGATCAGGGAAAGGAAGAAGCTACAGAATACAAAGAGGCAGGAGCAGACAAAGAATATATCATAGGGGCTGCTGGGGCCTTCAGGGATTGAAGGTGTAAGGCTCTCCAATAAAACCAAAAAGTACTCCACTAAAGGAAGAACTGGAAGGAGTTGAACTGGAGGGAATGTAGAACATCAGAGTATAAGTTATAACAGTTATACTTATAACAGTCTGAGGCCCAAGAACATTTTAGAGGTGCCCAGACTCAGACTTTGAGGAAGGGTCCTCAGGGACTGAAAGGGTTTGGAAGGAGACTGCTATAAGAAGACATGTACTATGGAGACTCTGATAAGAGCCATCCCTCCAGGAATAAAATAGGCTTCCAAGCCTCCCTTACAGACCTCCCCTATAACCTCCAGTACTTAACCTTCTGTGTCAGAGGGAAAAGGAGGGCATTCCCTCATTTAGGGAAGGAGGAAAAGGAAGGAAAGATAAAAAGAGAGAAGAGAAGGAAAGCAGAAGAAGGGGGGGGGAGAGAGAAGAAGGAAAGGCAGGTAGAGAAGGGTAAGGAAAGGATTTATGGTCAAAGGGGTACCTGAGACGGTGACTTGGGGATAGCAGCCCCAGGAGTGTCCAGGCTGGCTGGTTCAGGCTCGTGGTTGACCTTGATCTCAGGGGTGCCAGCTGGGGAACCATCAGGTGGTGGTGAGGGGCTCTTGTTCCCTTTCGTGGGGGCATTGTCACTGCAGAAATGGAGACAGAGATGATGGGAAATAGTGAGCCATGTCCTCCTGATCAAGGCACAGGGACCCAGCCCCACAGGAGAGAGAATCCTGGGAGAAAACTCCACAGTGAATTTTGTCTGGAACTCCACTCTGAGGCTTATTACAAAGGGAGTGAGAACATCTGTAAGTATGGGGAAATGTGTGCACAAAGGAGAGAAGAGGTGTGCATTCAAGTATGAATGTGCCTTCTGCATATGACTGTGAAAGGAAGCATGGATGAGTCTGTGTGACCCTATTTGAATGCTTTAGGGGCAATGACAAAAATAGAAAACAGAAAAGATTCTAAGATGTTCCCAGAATACTCCTCACCCCCAAGTCCACCATGAACAGTAGGAAGCAGACAGCCAGAGGACCCCAATTCTTTCACTAACTCACTCCTAAGCCCTTTCTGGGTCTTTGTGAGAGCTCTGGGGCCAGAGGCTTCAGTCTCAAGCCAGCTGGCCTGGATAGCCTGGGACATGCCCCCAAAGACCAGACAGGCTGACCCCAAGCCCCAGACAAAGCCACTGCCCCCCTCATGCTCTTGTGGAGAAGCAGCATGGGACTCAAAGCTTATTGTTAAGTATACATACAGATAGGAGGCAGAGCTAAGTGCAGAAAGCTGCTTATAATTTATATTCTAAATTCTTGCTTTCTTCAAGATCTTATGAGAATATATATAAGATATATACTAACTATTTTTGTTTTGTTTACCCCATTAGAAGGTGGGAAACAGTTCTTGGCACATAGTTAGCAATAAATGTCTGCTGACTTTCTTTTCCTTTCCTCCTGTCTTTCCTCCAGAAAGGGGTGACTACAATGCAAGGGAGAAGGAGAGAAATGTCAAAGGGTGTCTAACCAACCCCTGAATAACTGAAAACTGAGAGAAGTGAAGATCCCCACTCTCCTCCTACAAAAAGCTACCTGCAGGTCCCCTGCCTTGCTCCAACCCTAGCATCTCTGGCTTCTGATACTACACACAAAAGAGAGGATGGCATTCTGCCCCAAGGGACCTGAGCCCGGCTAACAGAATGTGGCGTCTGACTTGGAACCAGAAGTCCAGTGGCTACTACATGAGCTTCCCTAATGTCTCTGTGGTGCAGGGCCTAAGCATCTGGGGTCAAGTAGAGATTAGTCCCAAAGAAATTCCAACACGATGGTCAGCACTCTGTTCTCTGTGTTGTCTCTCCATACACTGTCCAACAGAGCCAATGGACCCAGATTCCATCTGGACTCTCCCACTCTGGTGTTCCTAGGAAGGTAAAGCTTAAAAGAAAGTTAGAGATCATCTAATCGAGTTCCCTTATATTAAAGGGTAGAAAATGGAGGCCCTAAAAAGTCACTGAAAATAAAATTGAAAACAAAACTAGGAGCTGAGTAGTTACTTAGTTGTTGTTTTAAGATCAACAGGGAAAAAAAAAATTAGAGACAAATTTGAATTAAAAAAAAAAATACAAAATCACCTCCCCCTCAAAAAAAAAAAAAGACTGAAAAGTAATTGAGTAATAATTACCACTATTAAGTATAGTAAAAAAAAAAAAAAAAAAAGTAACTGAAGAGAAGTAAGAATCTTCCAGCAAGGAGAAACCAGTGGAGAAATGAGTGTTATAGACGAGAGTCAATAGCTTCAGGCCACAGAGTTCTAAGCCTGCCCGGCCCAACTGGATATTCCACTGTTGGGGTCTCTCCAATGGAGCCAACTTGAGGAATCACAGCAGACTTGCAACTGGATCTGTCTAGGATTGGTTCTGGAAGCGTACAAGAGCTTCCTGGGCAAGTCTGACAGTCACATTTAGCATCAAGGTCTCCTAGTGGCTGGCACTGAGCGTTTGCTGCCCAGATACTCGCCTGGAGAGTCACCAACCTCACTGCCCTGCTTTCCAGGGCCTAGGGCCTGGTTCGGCTCCCCCATCTTGCTCTGACCTCTCTTTCCTCTGAAACCTTCTCTGGATTCAGAGCCTCCAGGCCCAACTTGACCACCAAGTTCTTCCTATGGACTCATGAGCCTTGGTTCTCACTCCTGCCTGGACTGTCTCGTGCCTTAGCTTCCTCCCCTGCCTCTCATTCCCTGGGATACTTTCCCCAGGCTCCCCCTATCCCAACCAGGATAAACAGCATTACACACACCAAGGCAGGTTATTGGGTTAGTTCTGTCCTTCTCCCACCCCTTCCCAGGCAGGGGACACCAGGCCATGCACAGGGCCTGCGCGAGACCCCACACTGAACACACGACTCCCCTCGCACGCCCAGGTTATCATGGGACGCCACACATTTGTTTTTATGAGCCCGGAGGGCCTTCACACAATGCAATTCTTGGTATACTGGTACCTGCTCTTCTTTCTCCGAAGTCTGGAGAACAGTTTAGTTTTCTTTCTGTGGGGGACCGGATGCAAATGGCTTTTATTATAGAAGGGAAAAATAAAAGTCATCCATCTCCCTTTTCCCCCATACCTAGCGTAACTCCAAGATAGACAGAGTTATATACTTCTCCACCAAACCAGGCAATGAGCAGGAACACAGGGCCTGGCAAGAGTCCTCTCCCTTAACCAGATTCTCTTTACAGCCCCACCAGGATGCTCCTGGGCTCGGCATTTCATTTTTATCTCTATTCCTCAGGCTGTAAAGGTACAGGCAATTCTGTCCTCCTAATGGGTACTGGAACCCAGCATGGGGAAGTGATGCATTCAAAGTCCCACAAGAAGCTACCTCAGAGCTGGCCTCCTAACTGCCAGATCACAATTTTCTCATAAGGAAAAAAGGATAATTTAAGTTTTGAGTTTTTTTGAGTTTTGAGTTTTTTCTCTCTCTTATTTGTTATTTTGAATTAAACAGGATAATAAATAAAGATGATGGTAACTTTGAGGGATGAAGAGGAGGAAGGATGGTTAGGGTACATTTGTATGATGTGGTTGAAGGGTGAATCCGTTCCTTAAATCTGCCAGACTGGAAAAGCTGTCACCAAATGTTTTTTGACCTCATCAACTTCAGTTTCCAATGTACTCTCATCAAAGCTGGGTTGCATATGCATCTTTCTCATACCCAAAAAGACATACTATACCTCACCCCACTGGCATGAAATATCGTACACATAGTAGGTAGTTAATAAATATTTGTAAAAATGAAGTGAGGAAAGGGAAGCAGACAAGCAGTGTAAGAATAATGCTAAAATCTCATACTTACATAATTTTGAACTAATTACCCTGGGACATAAGTAGTTCAAGTAGTTGGTTCCCATTTTACAGATGAAGAAATGGAGTCAGAAAGATTCTAAATGGACCTGCCAAAATTCACAAAACTAGCAGGTAAAAGAAGTAGGATTGAAACTCAGAATTTTTGACACCTGGGACCAGTGCCTTTCCTATATCACACTATACTGTCTCTCAGAAAGCATAGGATTCACACTAGAACTAAGAGTCATATCACACTGATTCAGTCTGGAGCACAGCAAGGTTGCTGCCTTCTTTCCCGAAATTGCCTCCAGTCTAACATGTCCCTCTCCAACTTCAAATCCTTTCTGAAGGCAGTCCAAGATTCAGGAAATGATTTCCCTGGAGGCTGTTAAACCTTATTTCTTTCCTCTTCAGAAAAAAAAAAAAAAGGAACATCTCTAAAAAATGAAACCTGCTTAACACAAACCATTCCCCAGCATACACAGCTTGCTCCTTCCATGCTACTCATATGACTACAATGGGACGGGATGGGGTCGTATGACAGAGATGGATGCTATAGTTGCCTCCCCTGTCAGAATTTTAGCTGGAGACCAGAGTGAAGGAATCCTATTTATTCTTCCCCCAATGACACTGAACTCCTATCAGGGCACCCTATGGGCCTTATCTTATCACTGATGCATACATATACTCACTCACACTCTCTCTCTCTCTCTCTCTCTGTCTCTCTCTCTGTCTCTCTCTCCCCACCCCCTTTTCTCTCTCCCTCTCCTTCTTTCTGTCTCCTCTCTCTCTCCCTCCCTCTCTCTTTCTCTCTCCCCCTCCCCCCTCTCCCCCCTCCTTTCCTTTCTCTCTCTCTCTCTCTCTCTCTCTCTCTCTCTCTCTCTCTCTCTCTCTCTCTCTCTCTCT
>JAJPUD010019548.1:0-26346 GCA_023553655.1 Myrmecobius fasciatus | reverse complement strand
CAGTCCTCAAAGCTGAGAGCCTCTTGGCAAGACCTGGCATTAGGTCTAGAGTCCCAACCCCTGAGCAAACCATCAGCATAATGCAAGTGCACAGACAATCCAGTTCTTATCCAAGATGTAATTTATCATTAAAATCATTTTTCAGATTTGAAAAAGAAAAGAAAAGAATACAGTATAATTACAGTTTTTGTTGTTATTTAATTGTGTGTTCTTGGTTAAGACCTTTTGCCTCGATGGACTTGAAGTTTTTCATCTGCAAAAGAATCAGGTTGTATTAATCAATCTCTTAAGAATGCTTCCAACACTAACATTGTAAAACTGTGGGGATTTTTGTTGTTTTTAAAATTTGAAACCATCTTTTCTTCAGGAGACTACACACACACACACACACTCACAATATTATATTAAATCAACGTGAAAAAAACATTTGCCTTGTAGAAATGTTTAAGATCATAGATTTGGAACTGGAAGGGACATTGGAGTTCCAGTCTTCTTGGAGGTCCAACATGAAGATACAGATTGTAAAGTTGAAGCAAAATATTCAAGGTCATATAGGTAGTAAGTAGTGGAGGTAGGATTACAACACAAGTTCTCTGATTCCAAATCATCACTTTTTCAATAGTGCCATTTATAAACAAAGTGAGCAATTATGATTATCCCCATTTTATATATGAAGATAAGCTCAGATAAGATAGATCACTTTCTTAAGATTACATGGCTACCTTGCATCAGGATAATCGAATGCCAATAGTTCCCAATGATCATTGATACAAAATATCCATGGATCATGGGATTCTATTCTCAGAATCCAAACTATTGGTGACCCACTACACAATGGGCATGCATGATGGAAATAGGCTGCAGCAAATTGCCAATAAATTTATATAGCAAAAGTGACAGCAAAGATACCACCAAATAGATATACAACTTGAAAAGAAGATAGTCAAGTCTAAGTCATGAATGAATAATAGACAGATAGCAAATGAATTAATTTTATGCACACATAAGAAAGGCCCTCCAAAATTTTAAGTGGATCCAGTGTGGAAGTTGCATAGTAGGATGTGGAAAAGAATCACACAAGATTAGAAGACACGGATATGCTGTTTTACAGTACTGTTTTTTTCCCATTCCTATCCATGTGATGTTAAATATTCCTTGAAAAAGTTATATATCCATGCTGACTGATTTTAATACAATTTTGAGTTTTTCAACTTGAGTCCTTGCTGTATAACAACAATATCTCTTTTTTTCTTTCCTGGTTGACTCACTATCACATTCTACACAGCTGTTTACAAACCTTCTCCTATCTAGAAATCTTATACCGGTGGATTCAAAAGTGCAGCCCAGGCGCCTTATGACGCCTACAACAATTCCAAGTGCAGAATGAACCAAATTAAAATGTAACTTGAAAATATTTAATGAAATAAATTAAAATACAATAAAAGAAAAATAACAATATAAAATTGTCAATATGCAAACTGCAGAGAACCTTATATACAAATTGTTAATCTCCACTTCTATTTATGTTTGTCAACACTCCTATTTATATCTCAATTTCCTCCCCTTTCAGGAGAGGACGTCACCTCAAACCTCAATGGAAAAAACAGACCCACTGTCATAGTATATAATTTCTCTCCCACTTCAATACCTTTACTACCATCTCCCATTACTACTTTTCTGGCCAATATTGTAAAAAGCTGATGGTGATTCAAGAAGTTTCCATTTCTCACCTACATGCTTTTACTCAAGTGAAACCCCATGTTTGAAATTCACTTCCCATTACCTTTATTTCATAGAATCTCTAGCTTTCTTAAAGCTTAATGTATGTATCTTCTGCATATGATCTTTCTTGATCCATTAGTAATTAGCATTCTTTTTATTACATTTTATGTATTTTATGATTACTACCTTGTGGACTCTTTGCATCTTACCAGTAGTATGTAAACTTCTTGAAGGAAGGACTATTATCTTTTTGTCTTTGTAATACTCTTTCCTCAGAACTTATCATAGTATATTGTTTAAATACAGTTTTACAGATGTCATTTTTAATATCACAGTTTCCTCCATATCACTATCTGTTCCAAAGATCAACATATAACAAATGATATTTTAAATATGAAAAAGGAAAGAAAAAAATCAACATAGCTGATGAATGTATCAAAAAAGTTTGAAAATATGTGCATGTTCCATACTTAAAGAGCTTTCACTTCTGAAAAGTGATGGGTTGGGCGATATCTTTCCCTTTTTTGAAGCCATGCTTATACTTTACAATTTTCCTTAAAATTTTGCAACAATTATTTTGATTCTTTTTTTTCTTTTTGGAGGTAAAGATAGATGCTATTTCTATTTATATTGCTGTACTCACTGTATATATTCTTTTCTCCACTCTGCTTACTTCTTTCTATATCAGTTCATGTAGTTATTTCCATGTGTCTCTATATTCAATACATTCATCCTTTTGTTACAGTTCAGTAATAATACATTACATTCTTGTATTACAATTTGTTTAGTCATTCTAATTGATGGACATCTACTTTGTTTTCAGTTCTTTGCTACCAAAAAAGACTAGCATATTATCTTAAACATATTGTCTAATAAATGTTTATCAGATTGAATTTCACCATTTCAGAGTAGTGAAAAACACTGAAATTGGGATTCCATGAGCAAAGGGAACTAGAGTATAAAGAAACTCCCTCTACTAACGTAAATTCACAAATTCTCAGCAACATCTCATCTTAGAAAGTTACCTAAGAAAATGAGAAGTTGTGTCCTGATCATGATCATGTAGTCAATATGTTTTGAGGTTATTCCATACTCTTTCATTTGTCAGTTAACCTAAGACAAAATATTTATATTCAGCCTCACTGATTTCTAATTTCTTTCAGCTCTAATTCTATTTTCTATAAATCTTTTCCTACAAAGATGGTGGAAATGGCATAATGGCCTTGATATTATTCAGCATACCAGAATAGTTAGTGTCCTTGACCAGCATTGACAGTGGACATGAGCCCAGCTTTTGTGGACCTTTTGAAGCCACAAGGGTTGATGTTGCCGGATCATTGCTCACATACCCCACATTCTCCTCTTCATGGTCATTGGTGGTATAGGCCATTCTACTTGAATGTTTGAACTCTGCCATCAGCTGCATAATTTTCTGGTGGCCAGTGGGATTTGTGCAAGTAAATGAATGTCAGCAAAGGAGAGATTACTAACAGCAAACTCATATTTCCCTCTGAAAGTTCCTCTGTTCAACTCTATGGTCTATAATCATCAAAATTTTGCCCGGTTTAAAGATCCTCCTAAAGAAAATCTGAACACAAGGGAAAGACTTTAAAAACAACATTTTGTGACCAAAAAAAAGTATCTTTTGAAATTATATAAACCTTATCTTGAAAATAGCTATCAAATGTTTACCAAACAAACTAAAAATTTTTCCAGACTGTCCTGTCTGAAGGAGCTAACCAGGAAGCAGGAGCATGTAAGCAGTTTCAATTCTTAATTTATTAGATGTACATCATCTCAATTTTTAGAATCCTGGAATCTTAAACAAAGTAAAGAATTGGAAAGGTCATTTTGTCCAACTCATTCCTGAGCAATATTTCCCTCAGTAAAATCCTTGATCAGTGATCAACCAACCTTTTCTTGAATATCTAAAGTAATAAGGAACTATGTTAAAAGTTGTACCCTGTTGCAGTCCCCCTAACAATCCCTCTTTGACTAAGCATAGTAAGAAAGATTATAAGTACGATATATACATATCTATGTATATATCGTACTTATAATCTTTCTTATATATATATGGATATGTATAAAGTAACAATAATTAAGAAGTAATACTGCAAAGGTAAAGCTAGATACTATATGCAGATTGTTCCATAAGTTAAGGGAGCAGTGCCATATCTTAAATTGTATTATAATATGATAATTATCAAAACTATCTGGTATTGGCAAAGAAATAGAAAGGTAGAACAGTGGAACAAAATAGACATCTAATTTAGAGCAACAAATGAATGTAATAAACATGTGTTTAGAAGAGTAAAGACAAGTTTTGGAGATGATAATTTATTATTTAATAAACAATTATTGGTAAGGGACAGCTAGATGATGCAGTGGATAGAGCATTAGTCCTGGAATCAGGAGGACCTGAGTTCAAATCCAGCTTTAGACATTTAACATTTACTAGCTGTGTGACCCTGAGCAAATCACTTAACCTCAATTATCTCTCAAAAACAAACCAAAAAAAATTATTGGAAAAAAAACTGGAAAGCAGTCTGGCAAAAAAAAGGGGGGGGAATAGACCAATATACCATTTACAAAGTTACGGTCAAAATGGATACATGACCTCAAAATTAAATAGAGATATTCTAAGAAAATTTGACGAATATGGAATATATTATCTAATGAATAAATAAGAGATATAGAGCCCTGAGAGATGTGAAATGGATAATTTCAATTATATTAAATTTTAAACATTTTGTACATATAAAATAAATGTAACCAATATCAGAAGGAAAGCAAAATTTGGCGAAAAAATTTATGGACAGTTTCTCAGATAACTGTCTCACATTTCAAATGTATAAAGTAATTTGTCAAATTTATAAAAAATATTAGTCATCTCCCACTTGATAAATGGTCAAAGAATATAAACAGGCAGTTTTCCAATGAATAAATCAAAGCAATTTATAGTAATATAAAATGCTTTAAGTTATTATTGATTAGAGAATTGTGAATTAAAATGGCCTTGAGACATTATTTTATACCTATCACATTGACTAAAAGGAAATTTAACAATCTTGGAGGAGAGGTGGAAAAATTGGGACATTAATATCCTGTTGATGGAACTATGAATTGATCCAGTTATTTTGGAGTGCAAAATGTAATTATACCCAAAGAGTTATGAAACTGTCTCTAATCTTTGACTCAACAATATCATTACTAAGTCTCATTACAAAGATAATTAGGGGAAAAAGGAATATTTATAGCAGCTTTCTTTGTGGTGGCAAAGAACTAGAAATTGAGGGGAAGCTGATAAACTGGGGAATGGCTGAAAAAGTTGAGGTATATGATTGTGATAGAATACTATTCTGCTAAGAAATTATGAGCTCAGTGATCTTAGAAAAAGTAGAATAGACTTGCATGGAGTAATGGAGAGCAAAATGAGCATAAGCAAGAGAACATTTTATACAGTAATAGCAATTTTGTTTCAAAAATAATTTTGAAAGACTAAGTAATTTTGGCTAACATACACATCCAGATTAACTTTAAAGGACTTATGAAAGAAGATGGTATCTGGAACTATACTCAAAAAATTATCAAAATGTGCATACCCTTTGACCCAGCAGTGTTTATACTGTGCCTGTATCCCAAAGAGATCTTAAAGGAGGGAAAGGGCCCCACATGTGCAAAAATGTTTGTGGCAGCCCTTTTTGTAGTGGCTAGAAACTGGAAACTGAATGGATGCCCATCAATTGGAGAATGGCTGAATAAGTTATGGTACATGAATGTTATGGAATATTATTGTTCTGTAAGAAATGACCAGCAGGATGATTTCAGAGAGGCCTGGAGAGACTTGCATGAACTGATGCTGAGTGAAACGAGCAGAACCAGATCATTGTACACAACAACAACAATGTTATACAATGATCAATTCTGATGAATATGACTTTCCAACAATGAGATGATTGATATTAGTTCCAATGATCTTGTGATTAAGAGAGCTGTTTGCACTCAGGGAGAAGACTGGAAACTGAATGTGAACCACAACATAACATTCTCACTCTTTTTGTTATTGTTTTCTTGTATTTTGTTTTCTTACTCATTTACTTTGCTTTTTTATCTGATTTTTCCTGTGCAGCAAGAGAATTGTATAAATATATTTATACATATTGAGTTTAATATATATTTTAACATATATAACATATATTGGATTGCTTGCCATCTAGGGGAGGAGATGGGAGAAAGGAAGAGAAAAGCTGAAGCACAAGGCTATGCAAGGGTCAATGTTGAAAAATCATCTTTGCATATGTTTTGCAAATAAAAATCTTTTAAAAAAAAAGAAAGAAGATGGTATCTGCTTCCAAAGAAAATTTATAAAAAGAAATCTAATATTTGCCTGAGGCATGGACAGAGTAGAAAGGAGAAAAAAAGTATGCAATATCTTTATTATATATTAAAAAGGAATAGCAAGTTATAGATTTGTAGTTTCATTAAGAAAATGCTTGTTTTATTTCATAAATGTTATAGGCAATTTTATAACCCTTTGAGTATAATACCACATTGCACTTCAAAATAATTGAATCAAATCACAGTTCCATCATTTCATAATATTTTTAAAAAGTGAATATTATTTATTTGCAAACTATCTCATAAATCAACTCAATCATATCTTGAGACAATGGGCTAAATCAGGGGATGGTAGCGAGGCTATATTATAAGGATCCTTTAGTCCTGATAACTTTTCATGGTCTATATTGCTCCATGTTCTCAGTTTAAATCTGAGAGAGGTTAAGTAATATGTCTAGGACTCCATAGCTCCAAAAGCTTCAAACAGATTATTTTTCTGACTCCACATCTAGTATTCCCTGTACCATCCAACTAGCTTTCTCCTAAATGGGGTTATTATAAGGAAAGGACTTTGCAGATCATAAAGGGATTTTATCCTTCTTGTCAGTGAACTGATGTTTATTCACCTATTTGACCTACCAGACTGAGGTTGAATGTGAACTGAGAATAAGAATGTCAGATAAGATTTTGCAGACTTTTGAAGGTGAAAAAAAAAGTGATAAAAGCCATCTTGCTGAAATCAGGCTCTAGGCCTTACTTAGAACAGAAAATTTTAAGTATCAATTCTTCCCATTTAAAATGACTCTTAAAGACAGATAAGTGTTTGTATCAAGGATTTTCTTTTTTTAATCTTATATTTAGGTTATACATATGCATTAATTTATATTCTTTTTCCACAGGAGTCATGTTGGGAAATAAAAATCAAAAGGAAAAAAACACAATAAAGAAAGAAACAAAACAAAGCAAAAAAGGTGAAAATAGAATGATTCTATCTGCATTCAGTCTATATAGTTATCTCTCTGGATATGGATAGCATTTTCCATCCAAAGTTATTTGGAATTAGCTTGGTTTATTGAATTTCTGAGAAGAGCTAAGTCATCAATACACAATTTTACTGTTGCTATATACAACGTTTTCCTGGTTCTACTTGATGTACTCAGCATCATTTCATGTAAGTCTTTCTAGGCTTTTCTAGCACAGTTTTGCACATGTTGGTCCTTTTCCCTCTTTTATAATCTTATTGGTATATAGACTCAGGAGTGGCACTGTTGGATAAAAAGGTACATACAGTTTTAAAGCCCGTTGGGCATATTTCCAAATTGTTCTCCAGAATGGAGTTCAGAATTCTACCAATAATCCATTAATGTGCCAGTTTTCCCACAACCCCTCCAATATTTGTCATTATATTTTCCTGTCATCTTAACCAAGTTGATAGGTGTAAGGCTAATACCTCAAGGTTGTTTTAATTTGCATTTATCTAACTAACAGTGACTTAAAGGAGTTTTATGCGATTATAGATGGCTTTAAATTCTTCATCTGAAAAATATCTCCATATCTTTTGATCATTTATCAATTAGTGAATAGCATATTCTTATAAATTTGACTCAGTTTCCCATATATTTCAGATATGAGACCTTTATCAGACACACTGGCTACAAAGAAGGAAGCTTTCTATTTCCTTTCTAAATTTTGGCTGCATTTGTTCTGATTGTTCAATTTAAAAAAATAATGTAATCAAGATTATTCATTTTGCATTAATAATATTCTCTATCTCTTGTTCTTCCATTCTCCAAAGATATGACAGGTAAATTATTCCTTTCTCTTCTAATTTTCTTGTAGTATCACCTTTTATGTCTAAATTGTGTACCCCATTTCAACGTCATCTTTGTACAGGGTGTGAGATGTTGTTCTATGCCAAATTTCTGCAATAGTATTTTCTAGTGTTTCCAGCAATTTTTGTGAAATAGTAAGTTCTTATCCCAGAACCTGGTATCTTTGGGTTTATCAAACATTAGATTATCATTGGTCTTGTGAACCCAACCAATTTCATTGATCAACCACTCTATTTCTTAGCCATGCCAATGATTTTGATGACTGTTGCTTAATAATACAGTTTTCAGTATGGTACAGCTAGGCCACCTTCCTTTTCATTTTCTAAAATTAATTTCCTTGATATTCTTGATCTTTTGTTCTTCCAGGGGAATTTTGTTATTATTTTTTCTAGATCGATAAAATATTTTTGGTGGTTTGTTTTGTGTGATGCTGTATAAGCAGGCTAGTTTAGGTAGAATTGTCATTTTTATATTTTTGTTGTATTTATATGTTTTATTTATATAAATTTTTCTATTTTATTTTTCCTATTTATATATTCATTTGGCCTATTTATAAGCAATTGTTATTTTTCCAACTATTTAAGTCTGATTTTATTTATGTGAAAATGTTTTGTAGTTTTCTTTATATAATTTCTGGATATCTCTTGGAAGGTAGACTCCCAAATATTTTATATGGACTACAGTTATACATATATATATATATATATGTATATATATATATATATATATATTGCTTTTTTGCTGAGGCAATTGGGGTTAAGTGACTTGCCCAGGGTCACACAGCTAGGAAGTGTTAAGTGTCTGAGTCCAGATTTGAACTCAGGTCCTCCTGACTTCAGGGCTGGTGCTCTATCCACTGCACCACTTAGCTGCCCCCTACAGTTATATTTTAATGGAATTTCTCTTTCTATTCCTAACTTCTGGAATTTGTTGGTGATATGTACAAATGCCAATGATTTTATGTGAGTTTATTTTATATCCTGCAACTTTGCTAAAGTTGTTAATTGTTTCTAATAGCTTTTTCTAATATATTCTATAGGATTCTCTATAGCATCATATTATTTGCAAAAAGTGATGGTTTCCTCATTATCTATTCAATTTCTTCTTCTCTTGTTGCTAAAACTAACATTTCTAGTACTATACTGAATAATAGTAGTGATACTGGACATTGTTATTTCACCCCTAATCTTATTGGAAGTACTTCTACCTTATCCTTATTTCATATAATGCTTATTGATGGTTTTATTATTTTTTTATTTGCAAAACATATGTATGGGTAATTCTTCAACATTAACCCTTGCAAAGCTTTCTGTTACATATTTTTCCTCCCTACTATCTGCCCCTCCCCTAGATGGCAGGATATCCACTACATGTTAATTATGTTAAAATACTTGAAAAATCGAATATATGTATACATATTTCCACACTTATCATTGTTGTGCAAAAAAAATTGTATCTACAAGAAAGAAAAATCAGATAAAGGAAACACAATGCAAGCAAACATCAATCGAGAGCATGAAAATGTTATGTTGTGGTCCACATTTCACATCTCTCTCTCTGGGTGTATATGGCCTTCTTCAGTGAACAACTGGAAGTGGTTTGAAACATTTCATTGTTGAAGAGAGCCATGTCCATTATTGATGGTATTAAATAGATGATGCTTGTCATTTTAATTTATTTATTTGTTAAATATTTTTTATTTATTCCTATGCTCTGTAGTATTTTTAATAGGAAAGGATGCTTTATTTTGTCAAAAGCTTTTTCTCCATCTGTTGAGGAAATAATTGATGTGATCAGTTATGCTGACAATTTTCCTGATTCTAGCCTTGCATTCCTGATATAAATTCAACTTGGTCATATTGTATTACCCTAGTGATAAGATGTAATCACTTTGCTAATATTTTATTTAAGATTTTTGCATCAATATTCAGTAAGGATATTGATCTATAATGTTTTGGCCCTTCCTGGTTTAGGTATCAGCACCATATTTGTGTCATAAAGAGCATTTAGCAGGACTCTGCCAAATTTTCCAAATAACTTAAATAGTATTGAAATTAATTGCCCTTTAATTATTTGAAAGAATTCACTTATAAATCCATCTAGCACCGGAGATTTTTTTCTTAGGAAGTTCATTGATGGCTTGTCCAATTTCTTTTTCTAAAATAGGGTTACTTAAGTATTTTGTTTCCTCTTCTGTTGATCTGTGCAACATGTAGTTTTATATATATATATATATATATATATATATATATATATGTATGTGTATATATATATATATGTATACACACACACATATTTCAATTAGATTTTCAGATTTGTTGGCATACGATTGGACAATTTAGTTCCTAATAATTGATTTAATTTCTTCTTCACTGATGATAAATTCACCTTTTTCTTTTTTGATACTGGTAATTTGTTCTTCTTTCCTTTTTTCTCATCAAATTAACCAAAGGTTTATCTATTTTGTTGGTTTTATTCATAAATCCAACTCTTAGTTTTATTCATTTGTTTAATAATTTTGTTACTTTCAATTTTATTTACTTTTATTTCAATTTTATCTCTTGCTTTTTAAGAATTTATAATTTGGCACGTAATTGGGAAAGTTTAATTTGTTCTTTTTCTATCTTTTTAGTTGCATGCTCAATTCATTGATCTCTTTTTCTATTTTATTCATGTAAGCATTTAGAGACATAAAATTTCTCCTAAGAACTGTTTTAGGTATATCTCTTAAGTTTTGATATGTTTTCTAATTATTATAATCCCTGTGGAAAAATATATTCACTTCCTTAATTTCTTTCTTGTTTATTTTGTAATTAGATTTATTTAATTCTGAGACGGGGAAGTTGTAGTCCCCCAGTAATATAGTTTTGTTGTCTATTTCTTCCTGTTACTGACTTAATTTTTCCTCTAAGTATCTGGATGTTGGACTATTTAGTGCATATATGTTTTGTATTGATATTATTTTGTTGCCTATGATAAATTTTAACAAGTTGTAGTTTCCTTACTTATGTTTTTAATTAGATCTATTTCTGCTTTTGCTTTCTCTGAGATCAGAATTGCTACCCATTTGTTTGTTTGTTTGTTTTTGCTTCAATTGAAGCATAATATATACAGCTCTTTACTCTGTGTCTATGTGTGTTTCAAATGCCTTTCTTGTAAACAATATGTTGTAGGTTTCTGGGTTTTAATACATTCAGCTATCTGCTTCCATTTTATGGAAGAATTCATTTCATTCACATTCAGTTATGATTACTAGCTGTGTATTCCCCTCCATCATATTTTCTCTCCTGTTTATCCTTTTTTCTTCTTTCCCATCCCATTCTTTCTGACCACTCCCTCTCTCAATCTGTTCTCTCACTTATCATTTCCTTCTCTTAAGCCTTTCTTCTTGACTTTCTGCCCTCCCTTCTATCCAGTCCCTCCCTTTTCTTTATTCTTTCTCCTCTTAATTCTCTATTGAAATAAGGGTAAGAAATGCCCATACCCAACTGAGTGTGTAAGTTATTCCATCTTTGAGCCAATTCTAATGGCATTCAGCTTCAGACAATTCTCATCCTAGTCCCTTTGTTTCATCTACAGTAATAGGTTTTCTGTACCTCTTCATATGTTCTTGTTTCCCAATTTTAACTCTCTTTTTCTACTTTTCCCAGTACAATCATTCTCCCAGTGTCTTTTTTACCTATCATCTCATGAGTCAACTTATATCCACACCTTCTATGTACTTTTCTAACTTCTTTTAAAAAAAGAATCAGTTCTCAAGTTACAACTGTCATATTTCCATGTAGAAGTATAAACAGTTTGACCTTTAAATGATCCCTTTTCCCCATTTCCCTTTTGATGATTCTCTTGACTCTTGCAATTGATGAAAGTCTTGATCTAGGGAATAGATCTTGTGAATGAATAAAGAAATAAAATTAAGAGTTTACTGTATTATTTTTAAAAAGTTTTGTGTTAATCATTGAGCAAAGCAAGACAATATTTGTTCTAAAAGGAATTTGCATTCTAATGGAGGAGATAAATTAAATAGATTTCAGCTACAAGTCAAATGGAAAGACCCAGTGGTTTTTTGGGGGCAATGGGAAAGCAGAGGGGTAATGTATCATTTTTAATATCATTGCCACTTTTATTTATTTATTTATTCTTTCACCAGATCTATTACCTAGATCCAGCCTTTCATCATTTCTTCTATCTTCCTACCTTTAAAAATCTATACTGATTCTGTTTCCAATTTCACTTCTTTACATGTACTCTCTTCCTCTTCAGAATGCAATTCCCTTGAGAGCAAGGACTCTCTCATATTTTATATTTGTATATACATTGTTTGGTATAGGGCTTGGCACATACATAGTAAGCACTTAATGATATTTTTATTCATGTATACATTATTATCTTCCTTTGGGTTCAATGGAAACCAAGGATGATGAAGTTCTGTCTTTCTATAGACAAGGAAGCTAGAATATCCTAACTATCATTCTTGCAAAAGATCTTAATAAATCTAAATTCTGAGGAAGGGATGAAGGAGTTTGGTTATTTGAAAGGTAACTCTGACTGAAATAATGCTATTTAGATGAATTTGGAATAAAAAAACTCAGCAATAATTCTATATAAATCATGGTCCTATAATTGAGCATGCCATATCTTGAATTTTCCTGATAATTGTAGGATAGGGCAGCTGTTACCACTAATTTCATTTACATTAATAATGTCTGTGTTGTTTCTTGACCTTTCCTCTTGACCTAAGGGACTTGATCAGAACCTGTACTGCCCTTTTGTCCTCCCCTAAAGTTATTTTTGATAGAGTATCCTTATGCAAAGTTTCAGCTGCTATAGTATTCTTTCCAAGAATTGTCTCCAAGTATCTCTCACACAAGATGTTGAACTACCATGTTAAATATACTTTTATTTGGGATAAACAGTGTCCTGAGTTTCCTTTTTTTTGAAATGCTAATGAACAGGATGGGGTCATATTTTGTTACTAAATATTTGCTTTTGTTTTGATGAGAACTATGGATTTCAGTGATTTAAGGGAAATGAAAGTGATGGGTAAATTCCCTGAACAGAAGATCTACCCAGAATTTTCTGAATTCACATCCTGAGAATCCTATGGATGTGGTAGTTCATTATATTCTCCTTGAAAGAAAGAACTCTTACTTCTTGTATTGTTTTTCAGCATAGTGTTTAGTAATTTAATACATGTTGATTGATTGATTTCTAGAGCAACAGTTCTCAAAGAAGGGACCTGTAACAGTAGTAGGGCCAAAGCACTTTGGGGAGGGTGAGATCAAAACAATTTTTATAATAATTCCAATATGACATTTGCTATTAAAATACTCCTCATTTTTCCAACTACATTTTATGTGAAGCCACATTTTTCTATATACTTCAACCAAATAAAACAACATATAACATCAGATTGAATGTAGAAACACATATGAAAATACAGCTTTCTATTAAAAAGGTTAAAGAAACATAGAGATGTATAGAAATAGAGAAAAGCAATGTAATTTTTATCACTTTTTGATTTAGAAAATAACTATTAAATGTTATATATGTTAATATGTGCTTACATTTATTATTGCTAATTTAACTGAATTAATAAATGAATATTTTAAAATATCAGCTTTAATTTCGAATATAGCAGTTATCAATAGATATAAACCAAGATCTTTTGGGTTGCTCAATAATTTTTAAGAGGATAACAGGATGAGTCCTGACACCAAAAAGTTTGAGAACTACTGTGCTAGAACACTGAGAAGTTAAATGATTTGTCCAGGTCACAAGAGACAATATGTGTTAGAGGAAGCTGACTTTAAGTTAGGTATTCCATTTTAAAAGCCACCTCTCTGTCCTCTTATTCACACAGCTGATCCCAAATTCATTTTTTTATCAAATCATATTTCCCCCCAGAGGCTACTGGGCCAAGCAGAGAGAACTGGGAAATGAGTGAAAGGGTAGGAAGGGACTAGAATCAACAATGATGATGATGATGATGATAATGATGATGCTGATGCTGTTGATAATGATGATGATAGTTAACATTTATATAGAGCTCATTGTGCCAAGCATTGTTCTGATTTAAAATTAAAATTCAAAATTATCTCATTTTATACTTACAACAACCCTGGGAGTTTGTTACTATTATTATCCCCATTTTATACAATAGAAAATTGAGACAAACACAAGTTGAATGATTGTTACAGTGTCATACAGCTAAATAGCTAAAGGCCGATTTGAATTCTGGTCTTCTTAACTCCAGACTGCTCTCTATTGCATCACCTAGAGCAAAATGTTGAATAAGGAAAAAGTGACAATAAAATCCAAAAAAGAGTTTGATTGATTTACATTTTTAGAGCTAGATCTTTTCTTATTGTCATTGTCTTTAAGCTATGTTCTGAGATGTTTTAGAGATTATTAAAGCAAGCTCATTTTGGTGACCATTTGGGGACAGGTAGAATTATGTTAATTGGGAGAAAGCTTGGTATAAACAGAAAGAGCATGAATTCATAACATCTTGGTTTTACTCTGTGCACTACCACTCTCAACTCTGTAAGGGTGAGGAAATCACCTACCTCTCTCCTAGGGTATAAAGATATAGAATAGCACTGGTACTATGTGCTTCTCAGAAATAATATTAATAAGAGCTCATATATGTCTATACAACTTCCTATGCTGCTATAACGAGATTATAAGGTATTTAAATTCATTTATAATAACATTTTTTCCCATAGTGCCAATGACATTTTGTGGAAGTCACTTCACACCTCAAAGTATTATTTTCTAGATGTATAAAATAAGATATTTTGATTCAATGCCTTGTATGGTTCCCATATAGCTTTAGCTCTATTTCTATGACCCTATTCTGAGCCAGGCCTGACTCAGGCCAATCTAGTGATTCAGGTTCTGGGTTAAAATGCAATAAGGCACTTGTGGATCATAAAATGCAATAAAAACAATTTGGGGTAGAATTAAAAAGGAAATAACTCCTAATTAAATTCAAATAATAGACTACTCCCCTCTTCCTCATTAACAATAGCAATCTGTGGCTCTGGATCAGAAATACAATCTTTCAGGGCAATAAAAATTCAGCTCAAAGCTCCTGAGCCCTGACTCCATATAAACAGGGCTTTTTATATACCTTTGGTTTTCAGATCAGCAAAATCTGAAGATCATTCTTTTTGTTACCTTCAATGTAAACGATCTCAGTCAATATAAAAGTAGGTGTCTCCTTATCAAATTTTTATTCATACTCTCATACTTTCAAAATTGAGAAAGACTCTAGCCATTGTCTAATTCAACAATTCTCAAACATTTTGGTCTCAGGACACCTTTTCACTTTTTCATTCTTATAAATTATCGAGGTTTCCAAAGAATTTTCATAGGATCATATGGAGAGAAATTTACTGTATTAGAACTAAAGATATTTCAATATTATTATAAAAATAGCTTTGTTATCAGGAACCTCCTTAAAGAATCTGAAAAATCCTGAGGGTTCCTAAACCACATCTTGGGAACAATTGATATAATGCAACCCCTTCTTTAAAAAAAAAAAGTGGTGCCTAGAAAAATGAAACAATCCGAATAAGGTGACTGAAACAAAGCAATGATTCAGCTCCCAAGTACTCATACGGAAATCCAGGATTCTTTCTCTTCACCTGCTCCTTCTCTTCTGCTTTCTTAAGAGCCAGTCTATTTTGCTTAGCCCAGGAGTTGCCTTATGTCTCTTTTTCCCCCAGCAATAGTGTTAGCAGTGTGGATTCCATAGAGGCTCACAATGCTTGCTGTTCCATAAGGAAGCCACATGGAATATTACAACCACAGATGATGAAGAAAAAGGCTAAACTTCAGGCAACATAATTTGGAAATGCCTTGGAAAAGGCAGGATTTCTCAAGAAATATCCTACGATGGAGGACATTATCATATCTCACAGTTGATAGAAAAAGTCACAATTGTGACATTGTGTTTATTGATTATTTTAAGTAAATATATATGCTTATTTCACATGCATTTATAATCTACTCCTCCCACCCTTCCTCCTCCCAATGGAAAAAAAAAAGAAAAAAAAAAAGAAAGAAACCTTTATCTTAAACATGTATTGTCAGGCAAAATAAATACCCAAATTGATCATGTCTCTGCTTTTTAAACTAATCACTTCTTTGCCAGTAACTGAATGGCATATTTCATCTTTAGATGTTTTCTGGCTCCCCAATTTATCATTGCATTGATCTGATTTCTAAAGGCTTTCAAAGCTGGTTTTTCTCATAATAGTGTTGCCATTGTAGGCATTGGTGAATTGTATACATACAAATACATTTATTACTCTCCTAACTCTTCTCACTTTAATCTGGATCAGTTCATAGAAAACTTGGGGCAACCAGCTGGTATAGTGGATAGAATAATGGACCTAGAATCAGGAGGTCTCATCTTCCTGAGTTCAAATCTGGCTTCTGCCACTTACTAACTGTGTGAACCTGGGCAAGTCACTTAACCCTGTTTGTCTCAGTTTTGTCATTTGGAAAATGTACTGGAGAAGGAAATGACAAACCACTCCAATATCTTTGCTAAGAAAAACCCCAAATTGAAGAATCAGACACAATTGACTACACCCATAAAATACACACATTGTTCTCCTAGTTCCACACTTCAATCTGCATTATTTCATAGAAAACTTACCAGTTTTCTCTGCAATTATCTCTTTGCATCATATTTTATGGTATAATAATATTACATTATATTTATATACAATTTAGCCATTCCTGTTAATATACCCCCTTAATTTTCAATATTGGGTAACTAGAGGCTACAGTGAATAGAATGCTGAGCCTAGATTTTAAAAGATCTAATTTCAAATCCAACATCAAACACTTCCAATCCAAGAAACCGTGGGTAAACCATTTGACTGCTGTTAATCTCAGTTTCTTCATCAGTAAAATAGGTATAATATTATCCCTTATATTCCAGGGTTGTTGTGAGGATCAAATGAAACAATAATTATAAAGCATTTAGTACACTGTCTGCCACATATTATAATTGTTAACTATTATTATGACAAAAAAGAGCTTCTATAAGTATTTTTGTACATGTACATTTTCCCTCTTCGATTTCTTTTATGTATAATAGTGATGGTGTGAGTGGATCAAAATGTATACACAGTTTAGGAACTTTGGGGAAATAGTTCTAAAATAATGTTAGATTGGTACTGAACCTCACATGTATAGTAAGGCCTCTATGTGGCAAAGACTATCATTCTATATGGCTTGAGGGAGGCATAATAGGTATCTCTTGTCTCTTCTATTTCCACCATTCTCCAAGAGAACCTTTCATTCCTGCCAGTAAGAGAAGTAGGAAGTTGGGATTGGTGACCCCAGAGAGAGGAACTAGCAATCCAAAATTACATCATCTACTCTTAAACATTGTTCATCTAGGGGATACAATCAGATTATGTCTCATTTCTGATCACTTAATAATTTCGGAAGAAGGAGAACTCCAAGCTCTACATTTCCTAACGCATAACAGTTCTTCTATGAACAAATCTAGCAAATAGTAATTGAAACTACAGATGGGTAATGAATTCTTATTAACCACATTGTGACATGCAGTCAGATGAGCAATCTATAAAACAGACTATCAATATATATATATATATATATACATATATATATATATATTCAGTAGAGACAGTACAGATGGATGATGACATTTTGAGGCTAGAATTAAACAGGAGGACAATGAGTATAATTATTTTCAAAAAATCACAAAGATAATTTAATAACCTGAATTGTCTTTTAGAAACAAAAGTGCATCTTTTGAATACTAATATTCTACAAGTTTTATTACATGGTTGAGAGACACAGAACCCAATTGAAACTATTTCCGGTCACATGAAAAGGTGCTCCAAGTCACTATTGATCAGAGAAATGCAAATTAAGACAACTCTGAGATACCACTACACACCTGTCAGATTGGCTAAAATGACAGGAAATGATAATGATAGCTGTTGGAGGGGATGTGGGAAAACTGGGACACTGATACATTGTTGGTGGAACTGTGAACGGATCCAACCATTCTGGAGAGCAATTTGGAGCTATGCTCAAAGAGTTATCAAACAGTGCATACCCTTTGACCCAGCAGTGTTTCTACTGGGCCTATATCCCAAAGAGATTTTTAAGGAGGGAAAGCGACCCACATGTGCAAAAATGTTTGTGGCAGCCCTTTTTGTAGTGGCAAGAAACTGGAAATTGAAAAGATGCCCATCAATTGGAGAATGGCTGAATAAATTATGGTATATGAATGTTATGGAATATTATTGTTCTGTAAGAAATGACCAACAGGAGGATTTCAGAGAGGCCTGGAGAGACTTGCATGAACTGATGCTGAGTGAAATCAGCAGAACCAGGAGAACATTATACACAGCAACAAGACTATACGATGATCAATTTTGATGGACATGGTTCTCTTCAACAATGATGTGATTCAAACCAGTTTGCTGCGATGAAGATAGTCATATACATCCAGAGAGAGGCCTGTGGGAACTGAGAGTGAACCACAACACAGCATTTTAACTCTTTCTGTGAATATTTCCATGCATTCTGTTTTCCTTCTTAGGTTGTTTTTTTTCTTCTTCTCTTTCTAGATCTGATGTTTCTTGTGCAGTAAGATAACTGTATAGATATGTATACATGTATTGTACTTGTCATATAATTTATCCTATCTAGCATGTATTAGATTACCTGTCATCTAGGGGTGGGGGGCGGGGGGAGGGAAAGGAAAAGCTTGGGAAAAAAAAGTTTTTTTTGCAAAGGTCAATGTTGAAAGGTCATTCATATGTTTTGCAAATAAAAAGCTTTATTAAAAAAAAAAGAGAGAGACACAGAACCCAAAAGTGTTGAAAAATGAAAATTAATATCACACATAAGCCAATGGAAAAGTAGATGAAAATGTGAGTAGACAACAACATTTTTCTAATGAAGAACACTTTTTAATAGAATAAAAGTTGTCATTAAGAAGTGTATAATAGGAAAAGACAATAGGCAGGCCACATGGATAGGGTAAGGTCTAAGGGAATGCTGGTAACAAAAAGAAAAAGTGAGAAAGTCCTTCAGTATATTAAATAAACATCTTGTGGTGAACTTATTGGATGACGACTAAAATTCAAACCCTGGATGCTACACTTAAATCAATGAGCCAGTGACCAAACTGAGAGGTACCCTCCCAAGACAGATCCGTGATTGAGAAGAATAAACTGTCTGGATTGGCAAAACAGAAAAGTCTATTTAGTTGCTTTTTTTTCCTTTAAGGCAAAGGAAGAAGTGCATGCAACCTCAAGTCAAGTCTGACTGACTGTATTGAAGCAAGATCCTTATTATATCCTTTGAAAATTAGTTTGATGAAAATGAAATACCAGAAGATAGTGGAAAGATATCCCTGCAGAACATTTGTTCAAAATGGTTTTTTTTCTTCTTTTTCTTTCCCTTTTCTTCTTTTCTCTTTTTAAAAAGAAATTACCAATGGTGATGAAAATAGAGTTAAGAAGTAAGAGAAAGAAAACAAATGCTTAATTAATTGGGGGAAATTAAAGTAAAAGTCCCAATAAGCAATAATGAATAGATTAATGCATGAAAAATTGTTCTTTTCATGCTTGGCAATGTGCAAACCACTGTAAACCAAATACCAAAAGCAAGTCATTACCTGCAATCAAGAAACTTATATTCTGATTGGGAAATGCAACATATATATGGGGAATATTGTCAAGAGAATGCCATTCTGTTCTATGCTGTCAACAGAACAGTGAGTGAAGTTATTGGGAAACTGGGTGACATCTTTACCAAGGATTAAAGTGTTGATTTGATTAGCTAGGGGGGCTAGAAATAAGGAATGAGTAGGAGTGTGGTCATTGGGATTGAACATGAAGGCTTGAAGATGTCAAAGAACAGGGTACTGGGGAAGGAGTGCAGCTCTATATTTAAAAAAAAAAATAATCAATTGGATGTACAGAATTCTACAGCAGGAACTGGATTTTTCTGTCCAAATCTCAGAGATAGACAAACAGGGGATAGGGAAACTTGGCATAAATATGATCAGGAAATTACTGTGTAGTCTTTCTGAGTGATCTAATGAAAGGAATGGAAAGGAGTAAGAAATCAAAAGGAAAGACAAGAGAAAAGTACGTAAAAGGAAAAGCTGTGGAAACAGACAAGGGCTATCTCGTGTATCATAGAGAGAAACTAAAGTAAGGAATTCATCTGCCCTCCCCTCTGCATTTCAAAAAAACAGTTATCTGGGTTCTGTGGAACATGACAGCTCCTGGGATGCTTTTAAAGGCACCCAGGGAGGCTTCAGTCAGTTTTGACAGCTTCAGTAACACCCTGGATGTCCTAGGGAGGTCAGCAGTGCCACAGACATGAAAAATGAGTCAGCTGTCAATGGATGCTTCACAAGTTTTTATGGCTGGGTCTACTCTCCTGATAATCTACCAAGTATGAAGGAAACTTAACATTTTACATCTTGAGATTAATGTCAACTATGACAATATATGTGTATACATCATAATATTTATAATATTTTTGGAAAGTGTATGTTGGAAAAACTTGCAACATCCAGCATAATACTTAGTGTGCAATATGAATTTAATAAATGTTTCTTGGTTGATTGATTTAAAAAGCAGCACACATGATATTAATATTATAATGATGATTTTGTTTTACATATGGAAATTATAAAGGACCTTATTTCTTTGTTATTTTTGTTTTATGATTAATATTTTTGTGGTTTGTTAGAAAATTGTAGTGAATTCTATATTTTACTTGAATAAAATGATGTAAAATCATTTGTATAAATAGTTTTATGAAAAACATGATAGGGTATAATACTTCTATTTCTCTAATGGTAACATTTTAGATTTATAGAATCTGGATAGGGAAGACATTTAAAGGCAGGAAGAAACTTCTAAGTGCCATTGAAATTGGACCAAATATCTTAGAGACAAGTGCTTCCACTTTTGTTGTCTTGCACTTAGTGGCTGTAATGCTGTGGATATTTCACTCCTTGTGGGACAGAATAATAGCACTGTTAGTTGCTAAGGGTGAGAAGACATACATAAACATACCTCCCTGAAAAATGACAGCATTCTACTAACTGATCACTCTGCTTTCTCTCTCTTTCCTCTTAAATCCATTTTGCAATTAGGTGTCACATGAATATTTCTGATTACAGATTTCATCATAACCCTTCATAACCTTCGTCAGTCACAAATTCTTCAAGGATTCCCCATTACCTACTGATTAAATGAAAATTCCTTAGCTTGACATTGAAAACCCCCTACTGAGTTGGTTCCCTATTTTTGCAGCCATATTTTATATGGGGGGTAATTCCTATCCCACAAGGACAATAATTGAAGTCACACTTCTAGTCACTATACCTCTAGTTCTTTCCCCATCTACATCATTGTTTTTCTCCATGCTGTTCTCCCATCTCTGCTCTTTAACTATACTCCAAGTTTAAATTGAAATATCACCTCCTCCTTTGGCCATTTTCAATAATGACTTTCCCCTCCATTCAAGATATTCTTTCTTTTTTCAGTAACACTCTATATCTCTTATTTTAATATAGTCTTCCTTATGGCTTTTATAAAAATAATGTATAAAATTGTATGTGTTTTATATTACCTGTCCTGATAATGTTGGATATCTTAATTATATTTCTATCTCCTCAAACTTCTAATGCAGCACTTTGAATATAGGCAACATTTAATATATGCATTTTGAATGGTTGTGTTGAAGGTAAGTAGAGTTTGTAATCATTCTTCCATCCATACCCATTCTCCCTATTTCTTTTAATATTAAAGCTAAAGAAATAGCTACTTAGTCATTTCCTTAGAGACTTCAGTCCCAGGTTATAGCTTTTCTTTCCTTCTTTTCCATCACAAGGTTTCATAAAATCAATTTTTATTTTATTTACAGACTTACAACTGACTGTAAAGAAAAGAGTTTTGACCTAATAGTTATTGTACAATTCCCAAGACATAATGCAAGGGAAATTAAACACACAGTTTGTCTTTATTGGGAAACCATTGTGATAGAATGAAAAAAAGCACCAGATTGAGAGACAGGACACCAGCATGCTTGTCCAATTTTGTTTAGAGCCAAGACTCACTCTATGACCTCAGGCAAGTCACTTAAGCTTACTGGACCATATTCTTTTTATTTTATAAATTTTTATATACATATATTAATTTATTATATATAATACATATTATTATATTATATAAATATATTAAATGTAAATATATTTTGTAAAAAATAAATATACATATGTGTGTATATCTATCTATATAAATAGATACATACATATATACACACATACATACATACATACATATGCACACACACCACCACCCCAGGACTAATGTTTAAATAGAATTTTTCCTTTCTATTGAAAGAGAAGAAAGCAGGGAAGGAAGTAAGGAGGAGGGAGGGAGGGAGGAAGAAAGGAAGAAAAATCATGTTATAAGTGCATTGCATGTGCTAGACACCATGTAAAATTATTTACAAATATTAACTCATTTGATCTGGACAAAAACCCTTATTATTCCTGTTTTATAGTGGAGGAAGCAGAGGCATAGCAAGATTAAACAACTTCCCCAGGGTCATACACTATCAATTGTCTGAGGTCAAATTTGAGCTCTTCTTAACACTAAGATGAAAGCTTTCTGTATTGTAGCAACTATCAACATAGTATGGAGGTGGCCTTGGGTCATTTAAAGCCAATTCTAGTGAACAGAAAAGTTTTTCTAATTAATCCAAAAAGAGTCTTGGAATGGACCCAGTGACAAATACTATATCAATTATTAAACAACTAGCCTAAGTTTCCTCAGGTTTGGGACAGGGTGATGCATTTGAATTTATAAACATTCTCAAAACCATCTTATAAAATATAAAAGAGATATAATCTTCACTGGTTCAGGGATAGTCCTATCATTGTCATGGATTCTTGAACTATAGAAACAAGTTTGCATTAGGATCAAATAAGATAATACATATAAAAAATTTTTTAAGTATAAAGCATGTTAAAGATGGGATACTTTGGGTCACTCTCTGATTCCCATGTGAATCCACCAGACAAAACTATTATAAGTTCATGATATTCTCTGGATTTCAGCTAAAACTATCTTAAATCACAATCCTTTCAAGATATGTTGATGTTTATTGATGAACCAGAGAGAAAAATTCATTGAAAACAAAGACATTTCATAAAATAGCATAGTAAGAGTAATAGAAATAAAACAATCTCCCCATAAGCTAGAGGCAAACAATCCTACAAATAGGCAACGTTATCACTGCTATTAATGGATATAGTAGAGTAAATATCCATTGAAATGCATATATGTAGGACCAGTCTGAGGACCAGAGGAAATTTTCTGGGCTTAAAATTTTTCTGATTTATTTTGTGATTGGGAGTGATGTCTGTTTCTTTTAAAACCTTCATTAGAAAGTATTTTCCTCCCCAGGAGATAGCCCAAGGCACAGTTATTTTGGAGAAGAAAAAGAGCCCCCCTCTCATATAACTAGTCCCTTAATCTTTATTTATTTCTTGAAATGTACTTATTTAGGTTTGTATCTCTATCAGAGACATATTTCTAACTAAAGTTTCATTTCAGCTAACATCCATGTAGAGGCAACTCTTTCAGAAAATTTCCAAGGAATCAATAATTGTCCAGTTTATCAGTTTCAAAACTTTTTTGTCTCTCCTTTGTAAATACTAGTGTCGAAGAAAGACATTGAAGCAAGTTTATATGTAGGAGTAAAGATTATAATATTGCCTTTTGTTTCATCATATTCCTAGATCACATATATGTGCATTATATACATATATATATATATGCATGTATGTATATATTGGTAGCAAAACCTTTCCCATTTGTGAGACCATCCTAAATAAGAATTTACTATCATGATCACGATTGTTATTGACAATGTAATATAGTAGAGAGCTGCCTTTAAAGATAGGAAAGCATGGGAATCAAGTTAAACCTCTGATTCATATTGGTTATATGATTCTGTGTAAGTAATTTAATCTGCATATTCTGTAGTTTATCCCTTGATTTTGAAGACCAATCACATCACAGGGTGAAATCTTGACTTGCAAATAGGATTTAAATGAGGCAGAATTGTACAAAACCATTGGCCTCACTATCTCTTCCAGAGTCACCCAAAGTCAAGTGGCAAGTCTGGCAAAAGTCAAAGTAACTATTGATGGCCTGGCCTTCAGGGGATGACTTCAATGTCTTTGATATTTGACCAATATTCTGCAACATCTGATTTTGCTGCCTTCATGGCCATTGTGGTCCATTCTGACAGGGAAGGTCTTTACATGTTTGGGATAGATATTCTCTTAATTCATTGAGAGATTTGAGGATTATGGATTACCCTTAACCTGATTTAGTCTATATGCTAAAACAGTTCACCTGGAGGTGGCCACTATGCATGCTAGACTTTTTTGGATTTGAAGGTGTGAGTTGGATGATCGGTTGGACACTAAAGATGGATGAGCAGGCCTGAAAAGGACTCAGAAAGCCCTCACACAGAAGGTGTTGATCTTTCAAGAATATCCCATAATCCTCAACAAAATGAAAAAAATCCATCATATTCTAGATAACTTTTTAATATTATAAATTACAGAGAAAATGCTGACTTGCTTGGATAGGTGTTTCTCCATTCAAAAGTTTTCTCTATTAATGATACACTAGATCTATTCCCTATTTTATTGATATTACTAAATGCATAATTTTTTTCTATATTTTCAAAATGGCACTGTGATATTTCATGCAATAAGAGAGTTCATTGTTAGTGTTAGATAATCTAGCATTCTCAATTTGCCGAATTGCTGGTTGCTTTGTTTTCTCTGGCACTGCTATAACACGTATGATCTCATTCTAGAAAGTAATTATAGGGGAAATTTTTGTTTTAAATGATGTTATTCGGCAGCCAACAAGTACAATATGGAATGAGCCTGAACTGAAGGGACCAACTACACAATTAGAAAGAGAATTTCTTTGCTTCTCTGTAAGATTTTAAGAAATCTTATTGTGTGTAAAAGAAATTTAGTGTCACCCACTTTGACATGTAGCCTACATAGGTTAATCATTTATTTCTCTTTTCATCTTCTAATGGCTCATTTTATTAATTATTCTCATCTGCAGTTCTCAGTCAAATAAGGGGCATGTTTTTGTATACCCTTATTAATTATTAAAATTTAAACATTTTGGGGCATCTAGGTGGCACAGGGGTTAGAGCACCAGCCCGGAAGTCAGGAGGACCTGAATTCAAATCTGGTCTCGGACACTTCCTAGCTGTGTGACCCTGGGCAAGTCACTTAACCCCAATTGCCTCAGCAAAAAGCAAAAAAAAAAAAAAATTAAACATTTTTCTCATTAATCACTGTTCTAAATGTCATCATAGTTTATTAAATAATATTTAATACTACCTCTTTCCCACAAGCATTTGCTTGTTTTCCTTTAAATATATCAACCCTCTTAAATTCTTAGACTTAAATAAATATCAGTGTGGTTATTTATTATTAACATTTCATCCAACAATACAACATACATGGCACTCACTTCCCTCATTAAATAAGTTTTCCTAGTCCTTTCTTACTATCATTTCTTCAGCTATCATAATAATAATTTCTTTAGAATGACATTTTAAACTCTTTGTCTCCTCGGAAAATCAATAGAATAATAATAAAAGGTACTATCATAATCCCTTATTAAGTACTTTTAATTTAACTACTCATATTATTTAATATTTATTTTTTCATCATTATTTTGTGTATATGTATATATATATAGTAAGAGTAAGAATGCAAATATAAAGAATAAAACAATTTTTACTCTGTTTTATTGGGAAAATTTATTCCTGAAACCCATAAAGGAAAGTTTTAGAGATAGGTTAAGGTGGAAAGTGACCAGTATTTCCTAAGAACAAGTAGGACACAGAAACAGGATCTCTTTTCAGGAATAGTGGACTACAAGGCTAGTTTAAGCCACTTTGAAATGCACAGCTTAGCAGTCAGCCAGCCAATACCAGCAAAAGTGTCTAGAAGAGGGGCAGCTAGGTGGAGCAGTGGATAGAGCACCAGCCTTCGAGTCAGGAGGACCAGAGTTCAAGTCTGGTCTCAGACACTTAAAACTTCTTACCTGTGTGACCCTGGTCAAGTCACTTAACCCCAATTGGCTGAGCAAGAAAAAAAAAAGTGTCTAGAAGTGAGAAAGACTTTTGATTCAATACAGGTTTCTGATTGGCTACTTTGGGCAAAGGCTTGCTTTGTGTCCAGGGCACCTGTCTGGTAAGGTAAGTCACAGAAACAGTCATTTTAGTCTCAGAAGTTTTAGACTATCCCAGAAACTAGAACAATTTTCTGGTACATGATATATACTTAATAAATGCTTGTCAGTTA
>JAJPUD010019547.1:15040-26348 GCA_023553655.1 Myrmecobius fasciatus | reverse complement strand
AAGGTCTTCACACCTTTTCTCTGGGAACAGTGGTCTAACCAAACTTCCTCCATCTCCTACTGGGGATGTTGATTTTTTGGATCCAAGTCAAACTTGCCATTTGCTGACTAGTTCTCAGTTTTCTATTAGTCCAGGGTTCTAGCCTTTGGGCATCTTTTTGGATTCTGGTTATGAGCATTCTCAACTCTCCTCTAGAACTTACAAACCAATTCTCAGGGCACCTGACAAGGAATCAGGGAGACCTGGATTGGAAAATGATTTGGGTCCCTTACTAACTTGGGCAACCTTTTGAACTTCTCTGACCCTCAGGCTCCTCCATCTATAAAACAGAGACAGTAAGAGGACCCATCTTGAAAGGTTATTGTGAATAGCAGATAAGTCTCTAAGCTGCTCTGTCAATCTGAAGGCTCATGCTCTGTGAGCCATTAGTATTATGTCTATCCCACCCCCCTTTCCTAGTCTCTCTAACACACACACACACACACACACACACATCAGGGACTGTAAAACCTTTATTATATTCAAATCATTGAACAGAGGATCAGGGGCTGGAGAGAGCAGATAGAAGAGGGAACATTCAGAAGCCTCTTTCTTCAGCTGGGAAGGATATTGGCTCCTGGGAGTCCAGTGGAGGTTGAGGAGTGGGGACGGACTCCCTAGTGTTCCTTGGAGAAGGTAGAGTCTATTTTGTCTTTTATTTTCTGGAAATTCTGCTTGAACCAGTTCCTGTGGAGAAAAGGGGTGCTGTGAATCTAGTGGGGTCTAGAGAACAGACCTCATCTACCTCTTCCACAATGACCTACATAGATTCCCAATGACTAACTCCAGGGATCTTAATGTAGGCCTTTGGCAAGGAAGTTAATCCTCCTCTCGGCAACTTAATTTCCTGTTGTGTAAAATGAGGCTGGGAGCAGATCCGGGGTTCTTAATCGGGGGTCTGTAAGCTTCCCCCCTCCCCACAAATATAGTGATTTACATATAATTGGTTTCCTCTGTAACACTACTTATTTTGTTGGATGCATTTAAAAGCATTATTTGGAGAAAGCTTACCTGGGGTTCACCAGCCTGCCTAAGGGGTTCATGACAAAGGGCTAGAGATCTGGAAGGTCCCTCCCAGTTTTGACACCCTCAAGCTCAAGAGTCTTAGAATTCAAACTTTCTCTGGGTCCAAATACACATCTGACTGGGCCCCCCCACTCACTGATGGCTCCCAGGCCTCCCAATCAAACTCTCCCCTTTCCCTTGGGGCTTTCCTGTCCTTCAAAGCCCCACTCCCCTTTTTTCAGACCTCATGGGAACCCAATTCTGCCCCTCTTCTCCCCTCCCCCTCCAAGGGCCCGAGGCCTGGGAAGGTTGATCCACTTCTCCACCCTGGATGCTGAGAGGAGGGGGAGGCTGGAGGTTGGGGTGCCACACCTAGTTTTGGTGGAGAATTCACTATGCTGGATCTGGCTGATGAAGCTCTTGGCTTTGCTAGCCACCGTGTCTGACAGCTCCTTCACCTTGTGCTGGAACTGGTCAAAGCCTTCCGACAAACTGGAGGTAGCTTGGGCCGGGCTGGGGCCTTCTGGGAAGAGAAGGAGCCAGAGCGCCCCTGAATACTCGGAACCAGGCCCGGAGGAAGCTCAGAGTGCTCAGACTTAGGGGGGCCTCGGAGGCGGGAATGGCTTAGGGAGTGTGTGCTCAGAACCTAGCAATAGGCAGGAGGTAATCCAGAACCCAGAAAGGGGAGGGGTGGCAGAGAAGCACGGGAAAAGGGGCATAGAACATAGTGGATGCTGGTTCCGGAACTGAGGGTTGGGGGGAGATCAGAACTCGGCCGAGGGGATCCCCCTTATATCTCAGAGCCTTTGGTCAGGGGATCCTGAGTGGAGGAGGGCTGGAACAGTAGAACCTAGGAGGTGGGCGGAGATCCCCCCACATACCTGCCAAGAAGTACAGAAGTATGGCCAGCACCGTGAAGGACAGGAACGGTTTCATGATGGGGAGCTTCCAAGGTGTATATGGGAAGGCAGGTGAATGACGACGGCAGAACTGGAAATCAGGGATCGCCTTTACCACCCCTGGCCTGTGCTGGACCCCTGGCATCCCAGCCACCTTCTGGAGAGCTTCAGAACTCCTCCCTCGGCTCCCCGGGATCCCTCCTCCCTCGGCCCCCCCCATCCCTCCTCCCTCGGCCCCCTCGATCCCTCCTCCCTCGGCCCCCCCCATCCCTCCTCCCTCTTGCCACCTGCAAGCTTCCCTCCCGCTCCCAGCCATCCTGCGCTCTCTCTATGAGGTCCAGAGCCCTTTCCTTGGGGTTCACATCTCTGAAATAAGAGACTTGGCTCTACATGAGAGCCCCAGATATTTCCCGCTCCCACCGCCCCACCGCAAGCAGGGTCCCTCTGCCTTTAGATCTCTGGTGGTCCACTATTCCCCGCTGACTCCTCCTTTGTCCTTTCCTCTGGATTCTTTTTTTCTCAGGGGTCTCCTTCAATCTTCCCTTCCTTTCGGGGAACCCCTGTCTCCCGCATGTGGCTTCTCCAAGGGCCCCCCGTTTCCCCAGAGACCCTTCTTTCTCCAATTCCTCCCCGTATTAGTCAACACTTACAGAGCAGAAGAGGGACCTGGCAGGCTGAGTTGGGTGTGGGTGGGAGGGTCCAGGGGCCTGCAGTTATAAGAGGGCTGGGGGGAGGGGCAAAGAGAGCTTAAGCCTCACCTTACTCCCTCCCCCCTTCCCCTGCTGTTCCACTCTTCTCCTCCCTCCTCCCTCTCAGCCTCCACCTCCCAGTTGGCTCTCAGATACCTTCCTCCCTCCCCTGAGGCAGGAGGTGGGACCCATCCAAGTCCAACTTGAGCCCCCCAAAACCCAGGTTCCCTCGTCTCTCCCTCTCCATCCCACACCTTCGGCTTTCAAGTCACAGCTGTCCTTCCTTCAACTCTCTCCCTCTCTGGCCCCGTCCTGGCTGCTGCCCACTAGGACTTTGCAGAGTCCTCCTCATTCCTCCCCATCCCACACCCACACCCATAAAAGCGCCCAGGTAAGACTTCTAGTGGTGCAGTCAGTGCCTGCCACTTTAAAACTCTGTGCCTGAAGTTGGGAAAACCTGAATTCAAATTCGACCCTGTGTGACCCTGGGCAAATCACACCAGCCTGTTTGCCTCAGTTTCCTCATCTGTTAAATGAACTGGAGAAGGAAAGGGCAAAGCACCCTAGGATCTTATCTGCCAAGAAAACCTCAAGTGGGGTCATGGAGAGTAGGACATGATTAAAAAGCGCCTGCCCTACGAGACCTGTGGAGAGAGCCTGAAATCCGGCCGGGCAGCCTTAGAATCTCAGGGGAGGGACTTGAAAAAAGAAGGGAAAGGGACCAGTCGAGCCTCCTAGCTCTAATCTTCTTCCCATCTTTTTCCTCCGTCACCCCTCATCTCAACGGAGGTCAGGGTCTAAATACCCTTTCTTTTTTCTTCTCAGATGCTCCTGGACCCCAAACCTTCCTGCCTGGGACTGCATGGTCCCCCTTCACCCCTCAGCCCCCTCGCTCCCGGCTCCCACCCTTGGGACCCTCCTTTCTTTCCTCAATAATCACCTTCAAGCGGAATTGGAATTCACAAGGGTCCGAGTTTTATGACCGCCCCGCCTAGGGGCGCCCAGGGTCTGAGGACCCCTCCCCCTCCTCTCCTCACAGAATCGATTCCCTGTGTGGGGTTCTAGTTTCTCCCCTCCCCTTCCTTTTCCCAGAACGCCCCTCCTCCACCTCTACCTCCAAAAGCCCCTTGCCCCTCCTTCTCTGTCTTGGTCCCTCTCCCTCCCTCTTCATCTTCATCCCTCCTCCCCCCAACTCATCAGGGGAAAGGTGTATCCTTAAATTGGGGAGGAGGGATTTATAACTGGGGGGGGGAAGAGGGTTAGGGGCTGTCGCCCTGTCTCCCTGTTAGTTTCCCCCTTTCCATCTTCCTTTACGGGACACCATCTCCCTTCCTTCCTGGCTTTTCTTCCCCCGAAGCCTTCCGAGGCCACAGGTGTGTCCCCCACCCTTTCCTTCTGGGGTTCTAGATGCTCCCCCCGCTCCCCCAGTCTGCAGCCCCATCCCAGCCCTTCACCCTCTAAGCGGGTTATTCTTTCCCTGGCCCCCCCTCCCCTAATCCCCGCTCCCCGCGCTCGGTGGCTCTTTCAGGAGCCAAGTCGGGCGGGCAGGGTTACTCGCGGGCATCCCGGCTGCGGACGCCCCCCGCGCTGACCGCCACTGACCCCTGGCGGCCCACGGAGGGGGCGGCCGCGAGCGGAGGCTCCGGGTTGGCTGACGCTAACTCCCCCTCCTCCCCTCCTCTGGACCACGGGAGGGGAGGGGGTGGGAAGCTCGCAGGCGAGAACCGCTCACCCTGAATTGCTGTCGGGTGCAGCGGGCTTCGGGCGGACTTGGCATTTTGGTGTAGCCCTCCGCCCCCGCTCCCCCATTCCTCCCAGCTTTCGGGCGTCCAGTCTGCCCAGAGCCCCTGCCAAGGGGTCCCACAAGGCTCGCTTAGCTCCCACCCACAGCACCAGCCTCAGTTTCCCCTCCTTGCCCAGATGAGGCCATAAGACTAGAGGCCGAAAGGCTGGCCACCTTCTCCCCACTTCAGGAGTCTGCCTCCCTCAGTCCCCTCCGAGCTGTGACGCCCGCTGTCAGGCACATGCAGCCTAGGAGTGAGCCCATCTCTCCCTGGGGTGGGATGGGGAGGAGGAGGAGGAGGAGTCCTCCCTGCTTTTGTGTCTAATAAATAGCCCCGAGCCCCGCAAAGCCTTCCGGGCCCTCGGCCGCCTGAAAGAGCCGCCCCGCTTTGGGAATCAAAGGGATCTGAATTGCAGCCCCAGGCTGACATGGGCCAAGTCTTTGCCCCTCTCGGGGCCTCCTTCTTTCTCTGAAAAATAAGGAGGGTGGGACTGGCCTCCCTACAGAGGAATTAGGGCACCCTGGAAGGGGGTGTGGATAGGGGGAAGGGACCTGGATTCAAATCCAGGAAATCCCACCAGTGCCTGCTCCTGCTGGCAAGGGGTGAAGGATTTTAAAGGGGAGGGCTGGGGCACTAGGAGGAGGGTGGGGGGGGGCTGTTCCCTTGGGGGGAGGGGGAGAGAAGAAAAAGTGGAGAAAGCCACCGAGAGAGGCTCTTTCCCCTGGCTTCCACTCTCACCTTGGCTCCGTTCCCAGGATTCCCACATCTTCGGCTCCGGCGACCTCTCCCCTGCTTTCAAATCTGGGGCTCCAGATCCCCGCGGGAGACTTCTCCCTTGCTCTCCTCCTCCCCTCACTTAGCTCAAGCAGAAGCCCTCAGACTAGACTTGTTGGACAGGGGTGAGAAAGTAAGATGGACTAAGGGAGGAAGGGGTAAGAGAGAGAGGAGAGAAAGGAGAGGGGACCGAAGCAGAAAGTCCTGGGGGTGGAGGGCACGTGCCAGCCAAGGGGGGTGAGAGACCCAGAGAGAGGGAGAGAGACCCGCTCGGGCAGGGATTATCTTGAGAAATTTCAAGGAAAGCTTGAGAAGGACAGAGAGATCCAGCCCATGTCCCCTCCCTCCCCCAGCAGCCCTTCGGGAGGCAGATAAACCCAGACTCACACGGAACAGTGGTTGGTACATAAGCAAGCTTTCACTTTATTGTCGGCCTGAGCTTAGACTACATGGAGCCCCCGCCCCCATCTCTGGGGACCCGAGCCCCACGTGGGGTGCAGTAGCCCTGGGATGGGAGGGGGTCGAGGTGCCTTGGTGTGAGTGAGAGTGGGGGAGGGGAGGGCGTCGGGACAGGACAGATCCCAGTGGGGGGTCCCCACAGAGAGCTGGGGGGGGGGCTTTTCAGTTGTCAGCCAAGGGATTAGCGGGCACCTCTGCCAGGTTCCCGGTGGGGTGGATGGCCTCCTGGACCTTGTCCACCAGTGATGTCCACTGGCGCTGCAGGTCGGAGGCCAGGGGCTGGAACCAGGCCTTCAGGCGGTCGTGAAAGCCCTGCAGCTGGCTCTGCAGCTGGGCGGACTGCTGGTCCATCTTGGCCCTGACCTCCTCCATCTTACTGCGCACCTGGTCCAGGTGGCTCTGCAGCCGCTCCCCTGCCAGGGTGCCCAGGTTGGCCGCCCTCTTCTTGTTCTGCTCTTGGACCTTCTCCAGCAGGGGGGCCAGGTGCTTCAGGGACCCCAGGCCTCTCTCCACGCCTTCCTTGGCGCCCGCCTTGTACGTGGTCAGGCGGGTCTGAAGCTCCTCAAAGTCCCGCCCGATGCGCTTCCTCATCTTGCGCAGGTAGGCGGACACGCGGTTCCTGACCTCGTCGATGTTGTGATTGACCACGGCTTGGAACTCCCGGTGGTAATGGGCGAGGCGGGCCCCCACGTCCTCCATGTCAGCTCCGAGGCGAGCCTGGGCTGCCGTGAGCTCCTTGGCCAGCCGAGCCCGCGCCTCCTCGGCCATCGGGGTCAGCTCCTGGTCCATCTCGGCCTTGTAGGCGTTCAGTTCCGTCAGAGTGTCGGTCATCAGGCCCCTGCAGGGAGCCCACAGGGAGCTGGACGGACCATCCTGCCCACGCAGGAGGGACCCCAAGTCCCTGGCCCACCCGTGGGGAGGTAGGAGGCCGGAATCAAGCCCGGGGCTCCACTGTCCTCTGCCCCAAACCGGGAAGGCTGGCAGTGCTGGCGGGCCCCCAGCTAGAAACAGAGCCAGGGCTGGCCCAGGTGTGAGGAGATTAGAAAGGAACCGGGGACAGAGGAGCCACAGCCAAAGATACCCGGCATGGACGGGAAGTCCAATGGCAGCCCCTGCTCTTGGGCAAGTGGAGAGGAGGGATTGGGAGGGAGCCGTGGCTGGGGATGGAGATTGGGACAGAGGGGATGCAGATTTGGAAGGAGGGGATGGGGATTTGGAAAGAGGGGATGGAAATTTGGAAGGAGGGGATGGGGATTTGGAAAGAGGGGATGGAAATTTGGAAGGAGGGGATGGGGATTTGGAAGGAGGGGATGAGGATTGGGATGGAGGGGATGGCCCTTACCTCAGGTCCTTGACGATTTGGGAACTGTGCACCTCGCTCTTGAGGTCCTCAGCCCGCGTCTGCAGCTGCTCCAGGTAGCCCTGGAAGCGGCCCATGGCCAGCTCCCAGGCCCGGGCCGGCTCCGCTTTCCATAGCTCGGCGTCGGTAACTCGCTCCTCCGAAGAAGCCTCCTCCCCCCGGCAGCCTGCAGGGAAGCCAGGAAGACCTGAGTGCGGGGGCTCCCCGGGGGAGGAGGGTGGGCTCTGGGCACATCTGGGGAAGGAGGGACAGCCCGATCCGGGAAATGGGAGGAGGAGGCAGAGAGTGGGACCCAGAAGAGAGTGAGGGACTGGGGGCAGGTTGGGGAAGCTGGGGGGCGGAGAGGGAGCCGAGCAGAGGGGCTCTGGGGAGGGGGCGTACCGCTCAGGAGGGCCAGGGCCCACAAGACCCCCAGGAACTTCATCCTCGCAGTGCAGCTGCTGACTGGTCTGGCCGGGGCAGAGACAAGTGGCTCAAGTCAGTGGCCCCCTCCCTTTTCTATCCTCCCCCACTAATCCCGGCAGTCAACTCCCACCAGGAGATAAAGGGGAAGCAGCTGCCCCCTCCCCTTATCTCAGGGAGGGCTCCAAGATAGCAGACCCGGGCCATAATCTCGCCATTGTTGGGCTGCCCACAAATTTGGATTCCAAAGTGCAACCCCTCCCCCTTCCGGGGGGATCCCGACTCTTCCATTCAAAATCCTAATCTCCGCCTTTGTTTCAGGAGCCTCCAGGGAGGCCTGGAGATAAAACATTACCACTCTGCTAAGCGAGGGGCAAAGGAAATTGCCCAATTTCCCTCAACCTTGACAAGACTCCAGAGGGACCCCCCCCCCGCAAGGGCCAGAGGACCCCCCTGGTTAATGGAAGGCCCCTGTTCTCCCAGGGAGCCTCAGCTGGGGCCCAGAGCCTTGCCGGAGGCATCCCCTGAGGGGGCAGCCGTCCCCTGAACCCTGGCCCATCCCACTGCCCCCAGGCCATCCCTGCTGCCCCGCTGTTAGGGGTGGGAAAGCTGGCATTCAAACCCAGTCTCCCAGCCCCAGCCCCGGGGCTCTGAGATGCTCTCAGCCCTTACACCCCCCCCATGTTTCAGTGGCAGCCCCTTCTGCCATCCCCATGGGGGCTGGATCTCTGGGCTTTCGGGTGTCCGTTTGTCTCCCCATAAGGAGTCTCTCAGAGGCTGCGCTCAGGATTCCGACTGGAAGAGCCCCCCCCCCCCCCTCTACCGAAGAGTTCAGTGATTGGCCTCTTCACTTATCAAGCAGCAGAACTGGGATTTGAACCCAGACCCTCACTCTAAACCCAGCTCTTTCCCCTGTACTCTGGGCACTGACAGGTCCGAGCTGGAGCAGCCTTCACCCACTGCCCCCAGGTGAGAACTCGCGGCAGGCAGGAGCCCCTTGGTGGCCGGAGCCCCTAGGCGGCCGGTCCGAGGCTCCCCCCCTGGGGTTGTTACCTCAGCCCCCCTGGCTCAGCTGAGGCTTGCTCCGGGTCTGTCAGAGATCCTCTCCTGGGCTGAGTAGAACCCAGGCTCCGGGCCCTCTCCCAGTTATAGAGCTCCAACCCCCGCCCCCTCCTCTGGGGCCAGGGCGGGCCGTCACGAGGAGAGCAGGGCCCTCCTCCCTGCCAACCCCCCAAGCTTTGGGGCGGTACATCGGTGCCGCTCCCCCCTTCAGGCTTCCAGCCCCTCTGGGGGTGGGAAGCCGACCTCTCACCGCCTAACCTGACCTGATCCCTACCCCCAGCCCCTGGGGCTGGGCACAGGATGCCCATTCCCAGCCTCCCTTGGGAAGTCCACTGGGATCCTAGGGGAGGGTGAAGGCTTGAAGCCTCAGGCTGGGGATGCTGGGCAATCTAGACATTGGGAGGGGGCCAGAAGGGCCCCTGGTCCTGAGCTGGGAGCAGTGGGCAGCAGCCAAGACCCTGGTTCTGAGCTGGGGGCATGAGTCAGAATGGCCCCTGGTCCCAAGTTGGGGGAGGGGATCAGCATGGTCCCTAATCCTGAGCTTGGGGTGGGGGGGTAGTAGCATGGCTTCTGGTCCTGAGTTGGGGGAGGGGCCACAATGACCCCTGATCTTGAGCTAGGGGCAGTGGGCTTCAGCAGCAGGCCTCAGGTTGCGAGTTGGGAGCAGTTAAAATGGTCCTGGTCCCCCATAGGAGGCAGTGGCTAAGGACGGCCAGGCCAGTCCGGACCAACCCCGGGGGGCCCAGCTCTGAAAGGCTGTTTTGTGTGGGGGCAGATCTCTGGCTGAGGGGTCACTGACATACCAGGGGAAGGCTGGCCCAGGGCCCGGGCCTGTTTGTGAGGATGGGGTGAGGGTGGGGAGGTGATTCAGATGCCTCTGTCAGTGGGGGGCCATTCTGTGAAGGAACATGGGAGCAGAAGTCGGGGGAACTGACCCCCCCTCAATGAGGGAGATGGGCCGGCCTATTCAGCTCCCAGGACCCCAAGGCCTAGGACTCTGAGGGGAGGCAGAGTGGGCCAGGGGTTGGAGACAGCTCCTTTTTGGGGCGTTCTCAGATGCCAAGGCCCTTTTCTGGGGGGGGGGCAGGCAAGGTCAGTCCTGAGTGACCTCTCCCTTAGCCCACAGGATGTCATGCAGACTCCCCAGACGGAGACTGGACAGAGGAACAGAAACGAGCCGGCTCAGAGGAGGGCTAGGAAACTAGCGTCTGTTCCCACTTCCTGCTGCAGGGAAGGGGGTGAAGGACTGTGAGCCAGAGTGACCTTGGAGGGTGGACATGGGCCCCAGTGGTCCCTGGGACTGGGGCCAGCTCCTTCTGGGGGCCTCAAAGCACCCTGGACCCCGATATCCAGGTCTATATCCCTAACCCTGCCTCTCGGACCCACCCTTCAAGCCATCCCCGCTGGCCCGGACTCTACAGCTAGGGCAAAGTCCATCGCTGTCCACATACGCCATCACAGGACAAGAGGTCACGGCTTGAAGCTGGGATCCTCTCCCAGTGGTCAGTCAGCCTGGGGAGGGAGGCTGGAGACTAGGAAGGACAGAGGGAGCTGGAAGGAGCCTCAGCAGAGGTCAAAGTCGAGGTCTGGGTGCAAAGGCTGGGATTCGGTCAGTCCAGCCCCAGCAGCTTTATTTACACGGCCCATGGGGAAGAGCGGACCTGAGCCCGCAGGAAGCCTGGTCTGGGGGGACAGGCAGCCAGCGAGGAGACCCGCCCCCACATACAGAGACGCCACCTCCTCCCCATTACTCACGTTTACTCATGTATTTTTGTGGGGTTTTTTTTCTGTAAAATGTTCTGTTTTTTTTTTTTTCCATAACTTATAAACATGATTTACACTGAGTGGGGTGGGGTGGGGGGTGGCAGCAGAGGCGAGGAGGAAGGGGGAGGGAGAGGCCTAGGGAATGGACGGAACCAGGGGGCTAGGATGATGGGGCCCCTCCTGTGACCGCCAGAGACAGGGCGAGGACGCCCAGCTCCACCACGGGGGGGGGAGGGAGAGGGCCACCCTGAGGACCCTCCCCCATAGTCCTTCCCACCTAGGTCTCCTAGGGCCTAGCCCCCCCTTCCGGGAACGGGGAGAGGGGGCAGGGGGATTGGTCTTCCAGTAGTCTGAAGTCCCTCTCCGAAAGCCCGAGGTCTCCCCAGGTCCGGGGGCCTCCCCTTCCAGCCCTCGGGGGCCCTTCCTGCCCAGCCCGGAGCCGAGGGTCGGTCGGGCCGGCCGGCGGGGGTGCCAGGCTCAGCCAATGGTGAGGCCGAAACCGCACTGGAACTTGTTCTTTCGGTGATTGAGGAAGGCACCCAGGGCCAGCGTCAGGGGCAAGGGGGGCAGCTTCTTCTCCAGGGTGGCACCCACGATCCAGTTACTGTCCATGGAACCTGGGGGGAGACGAGGGGAAGACTGGGCATCTGAGGGGGCAGGCTGGGGCTGGCCGGTCTCCCTCAGACTCCGGGGAGCGGGGGCTACCTTTGAAGAGGAGATTGGCCTTGGGCAGGTCCAGCTGGTAGCCGAAGGAGACGCTAGTGTCCTGCATCCGGGTGCTGGCTTCAAACTCCACCCCGACCTGGAGCTGGAGAGAGCCCTTGAGGGTCACCGAGGAGCCCCCGGCCCCACCCGCCCCTCCCCTGCCCCTCCCTTGCCCTCACCTGGTCACTGGCTTTGTGGTAGTAGGTGGCATGGGCCCCCGCCTGGCCCACGGTCAAGGTCGCCAGCCAGTTGGATGCTGGGGGAGGAGACATGAGAAGGCTCAAGCACCCCGAGGCTTTGGGGGGCACCCCCCACCCCAGGGTGCAGCCCCGTACCTGTGTACTTCCCTGCCAGGGACATGACGGC
>JAJPUD010019547.1:0-10040 GCA_023553655.1 Myrmecobius fasciatus | reverse complement strand
AGGGAGTTGGAGGCAGGGGTACAGCCAGAATGGGAAAAGGGGTAAGGGGCAGGATGCACAGGATGGGGAGTGTGTCATGGTAGTCAGGGCTGTGTGAGGGAATGAATGGAAGGATGGAGGAAAAAGGGGTGGAGAGCAAAGTCTTACCATTTCTGGCTCTTCCAGTTTCATCTTGGGAGGTGGAGGCTTGTAAGCAGGAGGGCCTTCAAGTCTGTGGGGATGGAATAGAAGGAGAAAATAGTGTTTCATTCCCTGGGACTTCTGCCAGTGGCAGTTCAACTTAAATCAGCTTGCATCTATTAAGTATATACTATGTGCTAGACATGAGGGACAAAAATGAAACAATCCCTGTTTGCATTCTCTTGGGGTCGGGGAAGGGGACAACACATGGCATTGGGGATTGGAGGCCAGTGCACTGACTTCAGTCCCAGAAAGGTTCTAAAACACGGGAAAAAGCTTTGAGTTCCAATGATGCCTTGATGACTAAATCCAGATGAATGTTCTCAGGCCTTATCTTTTCCGAGCTCTCTATCTGATGCTATTCACCAGTTCTTCCTTGGAGTTTCATGACACAGCAAGACAGAAAGAAAGAGAATAAAGAAGCCCTTTCTTGGAAAAGAGTTGGCTTAACTGTTATTTTGTGAAGAAACAGTATCCAAAAAGTATTTCCTGAGGATTGTGTCAGCAGATTGTTAATAGTGATGACTTGACAAATTAAAGAGATAGTTTTCCGACTGGGCTGTAGAGAACTTGGAGAAACCACAGAGAAAGAAGCTGGAAAGGCCTTACTGGATACAACTGCTGAAACCCTAATCTTATCTTGGGAAGGGATGACGAGAGTTCTCTAGGAGAAAAAACTTTGCTCAGTATCTTGAGTGAATTAAATAGTGCAACTGTATTTGCAGAAAATGTCTCCGGCAGCCACAAGGATGGTTTAAGGTGCCTCTTACTCTGATGGGTATATTTTCTGTAAATAATTGTTTGGACTTGTGTTGTTGCTAATAAAGTGCCATTATCAGTAATCAGTCACAATATTGAAATAATCTTAGGAAATTAGAGGATTAGCTATATAGAGGGATTTGGGCAATTGGTCACAGGGAAAGAGGATTTTCTAGTAAATCAAACAGTAGGCTGAGGAGTGTGAGGTGCACACTGCTATGTAACTCACTTACACATATATCCTGTCTCTTCCACCTTAAGAATAACTTACTTTCTCTCAGGGAGTCATTCATTTGTCCCATTCCTTTTCTGAACCAGACAACTGGAGATCTGGGGAGTCAGAAAAACTAGAGTCTAACCTATTGGGAGGGGGGACACATAAAGGAAGCTGTGTGATCTCAGTCTAGCATCAGGGGACTTAATTGCCAGAACTACTGCCTTTCTTCCCTCTTCCCTTCAGAAAAGGGAGTCAAGACCCATTAGAAGTCCTGAGCTCAGCACTATATTGAAGCCCAAGATTTATAATATTTTCTGAGACTTGAACCTCCTTGGCCTCTTTTTGGTTTTTGACACTTGGTTTGTGGGGCAGCTAGAAGGTACAATGGATAGAGCGCTAGTTCTTGGATTCAGGAAGACATCTTCATGACTTCATATCCGAACTGACACTTACTAGCAATATGACCTCATACCTTATCTTTGCTAAGAAAACCCCAATGAGTTGGGCCTGACTGAAATGACCAAATAACAATAAAGTGTTTTGACTGTCTCTTCCCTCATCCTTCTCTTGGTTCTGTTCTCATGTTTCCAACCAATCTTTTTAGGTTTCTTTGCTGGTAATTTATCTCCAACCATCTGATTTAAGTGTGGGCATATCTTAAGGCCCTGTCTTAAGATGGGTGCACACATGAATGTGCGTATACACACCTATATGTTCCTTCAATTGGATTATCTTTTGCAGATTGTGTATGTTCATCTCTTTCCTCCTCCAGGTCCTACTCTGATGGTCTTAGCATGGCATGAGAGTGACCCTGAGTGATTAAAGGTTGATGGAATGCAATCTGTGACAAGCTCTAACTTGCTGAAAGGCTTTCAGTCATAGAAGTTGATATTTGGAAGGGCCCTAGCTGGCCATCTAGTTCAGCCTATTTATAAGAAAAATCCCCTCTAACATACTCAGTAAGTGATCAGATCTATGAATTCTGCTTGAAGACTTTCAAGAAATGGGAACCTACTGCCTCTCTCTCCAGATAAGCCATTTCAAAATGAGAGCTTTTGGCAGTTCTAATTGTCAACAACTTTTTCCTGACATTGTTTGAATTTTCCTCTTTGCAACTCTCACACAGTGCTCTCCGTTGCAAGGGATGCTAGCTTCTCTGGGGCCCAACAAAACAAATCTGATGTCTTCTCCACATGACCGTTTCTTCAGAAACTTACAAGAGAGCTTTCATGTTCTCTCCCGAGTCTTAATTTCTACAGAACAATGTCAGATTGATTCAGTTGAGTCTTTTACGTCATGGACTCGAGGCCTTTCACCATCCTAGCTGCTTTCCTCTGGACCCTTTCCAGTTTATTCATGTTCTTCTTAAACCATGGTGGCCAGAACAGCACACAAGACCGCAGGGGAGCTTTGGTAGTACACCAGGACCATCACCTCCCTACTTCTAGGAGCTATTCTTGTCTTTAGTGCAGCACAATGTTGAATTAGCTTTTGGGGGGGGGCAGTGTCACACTGCTGACTCATGCTGAGTTTGCAGTCCGATAAATCCTGTCCTTGTTTTGTTTTTAATCTATTTATTTTTAATACACATTGCTTTATGAATCATATTGGGACAGAAAAATCAATAAAAGGAAAAAAAAACATGGGAGAAAAAAAATAAAAACAAAAGAAGTGAACATAGCATGTGTTGATTTACATTCAATCTCCATAGTTTTTTTTGGATGCAGGTGGCATTTTCTCTCCAAAGTCTGTTCGATTTGCCTTGGATCACTGAGCCACTGAGAAGAACCAAGCCTTTCAAAGTTGATCATCGCACATTCTTATTATTATTGTGTACAATGTATTCCTGGTTCTGCTTGAAATCTTGGCTTTTTCAAAACTCAATCACTGCTTTTATGATTTATGAAATGGGTTTTTGATAATTTGCTCCTAGGGAATTTCACCCTATGAAGAGTCATTTTGGATACTGATTGGCTTCAATTGGGTTAGTAGCCCCTCCCAAATTGTCATTTGCATATTTAATAAATGACCCATTTATGTCTTTGTCTAAGTTACTAATAAAAGGCCAAGCACAGATTTCTAGGACACTGGCACTGGAGACCTCTTACCATGCTGACATAAACCTTAGCAGCTATTCTTTGAGTCTGGCAATCCACCAGTTTTGATTTACTTGATAGTATTATCATCAATCTAATCCCTATCTCTCTATCTTCCCCACAAGAAGATAAGATCCACATCCCATTCTCAAGCAGTAGTGCTAGACTTTTGACAACAGACTAATTTACTTTCCAAGGACTAGCCTTGTTTAAGTATGGAAAGAATTGTCAGCAAATGACCAAGTATTTGATGAGAAATTCTGTGGCCAAAGCAACCTTAGAAAAATATAAATTAAGGCAGCTAGTTGGCACAGTGGATAGAGCACTAGCCCTGAAGTCAGGAAGACCTGAGTTCAAATCTGAACTCAGACACTTAATACTTCCTAGTTGTGTGACCCTGGGCAAGTCACTTAACCCTAATTGCCTCAGCAAAAAAAAAAAAAAATAAATTAAAAAAATATATATATATATGTAAATTACCCCTCTGTTTTGAGCCACACCTACTTCTTTATTGACAGTGACAAAGGAGACCAAGGGGACAGAAGAATCAGTTTTTAGATGAGAAAAACTTATTAGTATTAGTAGTTATTAGTATTCTAAATGCTGATGACTAGATTTACTAGAGAATCATTAGGCTTGAAGTATTGTATGTAAAGCCAGAATATGAAAGTTTGCTAGTTACAGGGAGGGATACCTAGCTCATTTAAATTCTTAAAAAATATCAAGGAGTTTGCAGGAAACATGTTTTCAGGAGCTAGATTCCTGATCATTTCATACTGTATTGTTCACTGTTTTGAATTTCATTGGCAACCAAGAACACCAGAAAGATAATTGCAAACCTTATGTACCAATATCTGATGTGGAAGATGAAGAGACAGTGACTTCAATTTTGTTCAGTATTTCAGTTGTGAATGACTTGGGACCTTACTTGGGGTGTTCCCCCCCACCAAGATACTCTATTGCTTTGCCATTTCCTTCTCTAGCTCACTTTACAGGAGGACACTGCAGCCAACAGGGTTAAGTGATTGGCCCAGGGTCACACAGCTACTAAATGTCTGAGGTCAGGAAGATGAGTCTTCCTGACTCCAGGCCTGGCACTCAATCCACTGAACCTAGTTGCCTGTCAAGATCTCAGCAACACCTTCCAAATTAAATCATCATAAACTTAATTGGAAAATAGCCAAAGATCTGGAATAATTAAGTGTTGGAGAAGTTGGGGAGAAACTTGGTGAAGCAGTGATTTGGAATTGTGATGAGGAAAAAATAGTAACTAAAAATATGCACTTCCTTTAAAACTCAGAAATCTCATATACCACAATGAGTCAAACAGAAATAAAAGTCCCATAGCATAATGCCCATTATAGAATTTTTTGTGTTTGCAAGAAGACTGGAAAACCAACCCTGAAGTCAGGAGGACCTGAGTTCAAATCTGGCCTCAGACACTTAATATGACCTTGAGCAAGTTTGCCTCAGCAAAAAAAAAAAAAAAAGGAAAAAAAGAAGACTGGAAAACAAATATACCACCCTTTACCATTCCGGTTGTATGTCCTCCAGATGCTCTTCAATTTATCAGTGTCCTCCTTAAAATGTGTCCAGAACTGAACTCAGTCCTTCAGGTGTGTCCTGCTCAGGGCAGAGGAAAGGAGGGCTTCCATTGCCCCGGTCCTGGATACCATACCTTTCTTAATGTGACATAAGATCCCATTGGCCTTTTTAGCCATTGTGTGTACATACAGTTGACTGTGCTCAAATTCCACTAAGACTCCCAGAGACTTTTCTAGCCATTTCTCTTGTACTTTTGAAGCTGATTCTTGAAGCTGTGTTAGAATATATATAGGATATCCCAGAAATTAAAAAAAAAAAAAAAAAAAAAAAAAGCTTAAATTGCACCAAGACTTTTTGGACTCGCTACTGGAAAGTTTTTTGTTTTTTTAAATTTTAACCCTGCCAGCCAGAGTATTTATTACCTATTCCTCTCTGCTTAATGAAATCTGTAAATATAAGCATGCGTTGTCCAAGTGATTGAGAAGCCTTATTCAATAGCACAGATCTGTGGGCCACCTCACCAGAATCACTCTCCCATTAAGCTGTTAATTTTGATTCTTGGGATCCAACCATCAACCCAATTCAATTTTCATTTGTGTCCTTGTGACTGGCCCATTCTCTTTTTCTTTTCCATAAGATTAGGATGAGATTATTTTAAGAGACTTTATCAAAGCCTTGGCCAAAACTCCTGACCCACAAGTTCAGAAACTCGGTCAACAAAGGAGATAAGGTTTGCCAGATAACTCCTTAATGAAATCATGCTAATGTAGCTTGGTGACTCAGTGGATAGAGTGCCAGGCCTAGAGTCAGGAACACCAGAGTTCAAGTCCAACCTCAAGACAATAGTTATGTGATCCTCTGCCTCAGTTTCTATAATCATAAAACAGTGATAACAATAGCACTTACTTTCCAGAGTTGTTGTGACCATCATGTAAGGTAGGATTTGTGAAGCACTTGGCATAGTACTTCACACATAGTTGATACTTTAAAATTCTCTTCTCTCTTGCCCAAAAGTTTTCTTCTGAAAAGCAGTCAGGCAATCCTTCTCTAGTCTTACAATAGGTTTCCTTTTCTCCACAAACTTTCACAGATAATACTCTTAGTGCCTCAATAGTTGCCTTTATCACTTCTTTCAGGATATAGTTCTTCTGAGACAAGAGACCAGAAATTATCTATAGCAGCAACAAAATCCTCTCTTATCTATCACTTTACTTATCTTGGATATCTCCTACCCTTCTCCTCATAGCTATATTTGTCCTGTTTTAGTTTAAAGATCTTTCTTTGGCAGATAAAATAGAAACAGAAAAAGGGATAAACAGTCCTGCCTAACCCTTTGTCCACCATGCTTGCATAGCAGCTGCCTTCTCTGGCCTTAATCCCTTCTGCTCCAACAAGGCTTAAAAAACAACCCTAAGGTTGTTTTTAGTTTCCTTTAACCTTCCTAGTTAACCTAAGCTTTAGCATTCCCATTACTACTCCTAAAAGATTTTTGCACCCTTTCATATTTAACCTGTTTGTCACCTATCCTTGTTCCCATGTGCCCTATTTTGTTGGTTGGTTGGTCCTCTAGAAACTCACTTCATCAGAATTGTTTCTCTTCATGCCACATTAGTATTTACTTTTTAACAGCCTTCCATCTCTCTCAGACTTTCCCCTAGAGAATTTTAGTCCATGGGACCCTCCTGATCCTTCCTCAGAACCCTTTGGTGCATGTGGGGCCATGCCCAGCTTTCCTGTCACAAACTGGGAGGGAGTAGTCACTCCTAAAGTTCCTGAAGTTTCTAGTCCAGGAACCAGTTCTTTCTTGATGGCAAGAATCAAACCCAGAGCAGAATTTCTCCTAGTTGGCTCTTCCACCTTTAAGTGGACCATTATAGGAAATCAGGAAGTGAGTTGTTGAGAGTTAGGTAGCAAGGGCACTGGTAGAAGTCTCCCAGTGTGAATTGTCCATTACGTGCCTACCCAGTCTCTGTCAAGTTTTCAATGTGGGTTCTCTACCTCCTTGCTGTTTCTGCCTAGATCATCTGTAGGATATTCCAGTGATATTCTAGTACCACTTCCTGTTCCCATTGGCCTCCATCTAAATGCCCTCTGTTGAGCTTCCCCCGTCCCTCTTGTAACTTTGTTCTCTTTGAATCAAGTAGATCCATCCAGAACTGAATTTTACCCTAGGTTCTCATTCTCTCAGTGACAGAGGTAAGGTCAACTTTGCCTCTTTACATAAGGAACTATCTAGTTAGCCCTGCTTGTTCTAGTGTGTGCATCTGTAAAGCCTTGAGGCATCTTTTCTGCAACTCAAAGATCTTGGAGAGTGCTTGGGAATGTGAGTGACTTGTCCAGGATCACAGGGCCAGTATGCGGGTCTTGAACTCCTGGAAGATTGTATCTCCTAGGCCAAGCTGCCTTGCTGTGAATGTTGAATGAAGCAAACCCATTATTATCAGCCTGTATTGGCTGCGCCCCATTCCTGGCCAACACTTTTACTCTCTTTTAATCTGTGATCTAGAATTCCAAATCTTTTCAGACAGCATCCCTAACTTTCTCAACAAACTTCCCTTAAATCCTGTTCTGAGTCTTAAGCCTTCAGTGGACAGTAAGAGAAACTGGGCCCATGAGGCCCCTGGTTTCTTCCCCAACAGCGATCCACCATGCTGAACTTGTGCCTGCTCTTGGGAGGTTCCCCCAACAAGTGACGGCCTCAAGTGTTTCCTGAGGGATTGCTGTCTCAGTTGCCTGATTCCATGGATCTACCCGAGGCTTCTCTGAGAATGAGAAGCCTTTTCTTTCTCAGGTCTCTATCCCTCCTCTTTAGAAGGAAGCTCAGACCTTTATATGAACTGCAGATTTTCAGTGGACCTTCTACCTGACACAGATTAAGATCCATTTTTTTGGTTTCCCAACTACCCAGCTTCTTGCCACCTCCTACCTCCTAGTAGCTCTCTCTGACATAAGTCTCTCCCAGTCACCTTCCACATACAATCGCTGTTCCTCACATGTGGATCTAAGTGGGAGCAGTGGATAGAGCACCCGAGGGTTCAAAGCTGACCTCAGACACTTAATACTTTCTAGCTGTGTAACCTCAGGCAAGTCACTTAACCCCAATCTCTCACCAAAAAACCAAAGCAAACAAAACTTGTGGCTCTGACCATATTACTTCCTGCCCAAGAAGCTCCTGAAGCTCCCTATTTCCTCTAAGATAAAACAGACTCTTGTATTTAGCGTTAAAGCCCATCATAACTTGCCTTCCTCGTGACTCTCCTGTTCCCCCTCATTCACTCTTGGCACCAGGTGGCGCCATTGTGAATACAGCCCAGTCCTTCAGTCTTGGGAAGAAAGCTCAGCTTCCTGAATCCAGATCTGGCTCAGACACTAGCTGTGTGACCACGGCCAAGTCACGTCTCTCGCTTTGCCTCAGTTTCCTCAAATGTAATATGAACTGAAGAAGGAAGTGGCAAACCCTCAGTCTCTCTGCCCCCAAAACCCCCAAATAGAGTCACAAAGTTGGACTGGACTGAACACCAACACGCACACTATGTTGCAGCTAAATCAGCTTATTTTGTTTGCCATAAACAATATTCCATCTCTCACTTTGGGCCTTTAAGTCAATCAGCAAACATTTGTAAGATGCTTTTCTGTTCCAAGCCACATTCTAAGAGAGAGATTTAAAGAATCCCCAACCAAAAACAGATTAAAAACCAAAACCATAAGTATCTCTCCTCCAGGAAAGACAAATGTAAATGTTGCATATGTACATACAAGGTATCTTATCTTGTATACAAATACACATAAGATACTTACTGAGTTGATGGAAGATAGTTTAGAAGGGAAGAGCTGGGGGGGAGGGACCAGGAAAGGCTTCCTGCAGAAGGAACAGAGTCTAAAGGAAGCTAGGGAAGAGGGCAGTCCAGCAGGGTGTGGCTTTCAAGGATCTGCAGCAGGACTGGGAGAAGGGGAAGAGTAAAGTCTAAGAACTCTGGGAAAGTGGGGAGAAACCAGTTTGTCAAGCGCTCCCCTCTCCAGTGCTTAGGTCAAGGGCCACTTTCTCCACCTGACCTGAAATTACTTTTGCACTCACAAAATACTCTGTGTTTCTCCCTTAGAAGCAAAACTCCTCCAAGGTGGGAATTGTTTTGGTTTTATCTTTGTTTCCCCAGTGTAGACACAAATGTTTACTGAATGAAATCCTTCCTATTTTTAAAGAACCATTCTATTGTCTGTGCTTCTGTGGAGTGAGAAGAGGTATTCCCCAGGATTTTTTTTCCCACCTTTTCCAGGAAGAACAACTTGCCCTTTGTCTACATATGATAGTTGTTTGGAAGTAACAGAAACTCCCAATATTGCACACCCACGCAGGTGATTGCAAAACCGTGCCTGATGGAAACTAGAACCTAAGGGACGCCATGGATGTTGTCTGAGGCGAGCCAGGAATGGCTGAATAAACAGTGGCCCAGGAATGTGAGGTGGTATTGTTGGGTCCTGAGAAATGATTCCAGGGAATGCTGGGTAATATAGACTGATACAGAGTAAACAAGTCACTCAAGGACAACGGCCTTGGAAAGAAACAGACTTAAGGGCTGATCAAAGCAAGGCTTAACTCTGCCCAAGATGAGCTGGCACCGACCTCCTGACAACGACAGGCAGAAACTGAACTTTGGGTCCGTGACCCACTGTGTGGATCCTTCTTGCTTGATTGTGCTTAGTAATCATAAAGTTTTGTTTTCTTCCTTTAGTTAATTAAGGGGGTCTTGGGATATGTGTGTGTAGTGATAATGATGGGAAAAAAGGGGGGGGGATCATTGTGATACTTTAAAAAGGACATCAAAGAGAATAGAAGGAAGGAGGACAGTTTTGAAAGTAAACGTAAAATTCATTATATACTTAAAATGGAGATTCATAGTTTCATATAGAATCCTCCTTTTGTATTTAGCTGTGTATGAAATATCCATTTCAGGTGTTTTAAAAAACCCACGAGATTTGCTTTGTTCTTTACAAGTGAAACAATTGTTTCCCTTGGTACTAGCTCCCTTACAGAATAGATCAAGCAGACTACTGAACTGTTCCCTCTCCTTTGTTTTTTTTTTTTTTTTTAGTACCCTATAAAACCTAGTTATACACAATCCCACTTTTCTTCAGAATCTACTATTTCATCTCAAGTTTTCAGCTTAGTCTCCTTGGGTTCTGCCCTTTTCCTTGTTCTCTTTTTTCCTCTGTTTTTCAGCTCAAGACTCTGACCTTAAACTTGA
>JAJPUD010019546.1:0-22263 GCA_023553655.1 Myrmecobius fasciatus | reverse complement strand
GCTTCTCCAATAGGTTGTACTTGAAGGCCAAAACTGAATTGGGATCCAGTTTCCAGGCCAACTCAGGAATACTTAGGAAATTTAAAGAAAAATTATAGGCTTTAAAAAAGGAAGAAGCATACATTCAGTTTTGAGAAATAAATGATTTAGACTCTTATTCTGTTCCAATCACTGTTTATCAATTTGCTAGAATCATATCAAAGCTCTGTCTAAAAGACCGGAGGGCTGTGACCTACAAAAGTTAAGCTAATTTGCTTAATTATAAGAAATTAAGTAATGGTCCTTTATCATTATTTTTCCTTCTCATGATGACCAAACTCAGTGTGGCAGAGATAATAACTGCATGGAAATCTCCTTCCCTAAATTCTTGTCCCTTTGAATCAATCACTGGTGGCCATCTTATGACCATGACTTGTACTGCTATCTCATACCCAAACTAAAGAGATGTCTGTCCATTTGTGGGATATACCTTACTTCACCCACCTTGCAATCCTGCTGACATATGGATTCATGCATTTTAGCTGATGTATCATATGTCAATCAGTGGAATTTTTCAGTGTCTATTACAGCTGTTCTTGAACATTCACACATCTAGCTCTATAAAAATTGGGCCCTAGGAGGAGGAGGAATCGCAGATCATGGGAAAGAACTAAGGTCCTCTTCATTAGAGGCTCTTTAAGTGACTTTGGTTCAGAGCATGACCTTGGGCTCTTCAACTGTAGGTAGGATACTTATAATTCCCACAATGATAGTTCCTCTGGTGGAATAGTAATGCATGGAACACAGCCTCTTTTGACCAATCCTTGCAAGGACTCAAAAAGGAAGTAATCACAAGGTGGCATTTTCATGGATGGATCACCTATGGACACTGGCCCCTTGCTATCTGCTCACATATTTCTGAGCCTGAGGTAACTCTCATCAAGGTTAAAGAGTCTGCTTTGATTAACCCTAAATTCATTTTCTTTCAAGAAGGGTCCTAATTTATCTCAATTTATAACCTTTGGCCCACATTCTATTTTTATAAACATTATATGGCCCTCGTTATAAATTTTTAAATGTACACTATTGGTTATTTTTCTCTACTTTTCTTACTTTCATTTTCCTAAGTCTGGGGAGAGATTCAGCAATGGAATTGCTAGTTCTTCACTTTCAGCCAGCTAACCACTTAGCTAATTTTAAAACTTTGTGTTGGTGGGGTTAAATATTGATTTTTTTTTTACCTTTAAATTCACTTAAGAAGTAATCAGGAGAAAAATCTCCTATTCCTATTATAAATACACTACTTATTAATATAAAAAGATAAATTAAAGTTTTGTACCTTGTCCTATTCTGTTGTTCTGTCTATTTAAAGGCAATTATGTGCTACAAAAAGGAAATATTAAGCTGCTACTGCTCTGATCTTGATTAAATTTTCAGTGTGACCATGTAATTGCAAACTGTAGTGAAGTTTTGCTACAATTATTTTATAGTGAAAGTTGAATGTTTTTTTTTTTTTCTTATTTTTTAGCAACGGAGATTCTAAACTATGGAACACAAAATTGCTTAAGATCCTGGGCCAGAAGAGACTCTGGACAGGTAGTAATGTACAAACCTACAAGGCATGATTCTTCTATTTTGTCTTATTCTGTACAGTTTGTGTTTGTTATGAAATGAGACAATGTGCCACCTCTCCAGCACTGAGGGATTTAGATTTTTTATGCTTTTTAAATGCCCCACAGCAAAATCATACCTGATTGTCTATATCCACGTAAGGAAGAGAACTAGATACTTTGTTCTGTAGGAATTTAGCTGACTTTTTCTGATTCTCCACTCTTTGGGAACATATCAAGGAATACCATCTTATCCTTCCCAATATAGCATGACATTTGTAACTTAGTTACATTGTAATGGGGATAAAAATGTAGGAATCATAGGTGTCACTCACAAAATTGTTAATAGGTACCCAGGATGCATATATTCACTAAGAATATAATTTGCAGAGAAATTTTCCTATCACTGGAGATACTTTGTAACACTATGAGTTCCAAACAAATGAAATCTCATGTAGTTGAACATACCTAGTTCAAAAGAATCTGGCAGCATCTTATCGGATGAATTAGCGAAAATAAAATTTGGAGAATGGTTATGAATCAAATAATAAAATAATGTGCCCAGTGAAATGTTATAGAAACAAGTGCTAATTTCACTGATTATCTTGTCTTTAAACTATATTTTAGGGACGAAGGTCAGAAGAAATAATAGATATGCATAGTACATCTTAATTTGTTTTTATTTTTGTTTTCAGCTTCTCTCCTCAGGGAGTCTTGAAAAGAGAAAATATACTGGCTTGCAACTCATCAGCCTTTTTATCCTAGGGCCTGCAGAAGTATATATAAAAGGGACAGTATTGTGGGACCTTTTGCCCATGGAGAAGAGCTAGAACTATGTAATACTAAACAGAGCAGTCTCTGGATCTGCCCTGATGTATAGAATGGATTAAACAGATCATACGATGTCATGATGAATGTGGCAGTACTTTATCTGCAAACATTACAACTGTGAGGAGTGTGTTAAGAAAGGTAAAAGAAATGCATTCTTTCTCACTCTACTCACAGAAACAGCTCAGAGTAATTATGTTATGCCAGTTTGTTCTTTCTGTTTATAATATCTACAAGAGAGATTGTGCTCTGTCAGTGTAAAGCAGCCTGCTAATGAAAAAGTTTAATGTAAGCAAATCACTAACAGATATCTAAGACTTTAAGAAGACCTCTTTTTACCCAAAGAACCTTGATACTTAAAACATTTATCTATAGTATAATTCCATTTGAATCATAGATGCTTTTCAGGTCCCCAAAACAGACTGTAGCAAAATGTCATAAATAATTAATACAAGTATGGCTTATATTAATATTTATGTTTTAATTGTATTTTACATCTTTATGAAATAGTCGAAGAAAATTCCTCAAAAGAATCTATAAAGAGGGAGGGTTCATGGCAGGATAATATTTTAATTAATTAATCCTCATGGTCCATTCTTCAAACATTTTTCCTATCCAAAGCTAACACTATTCCCATGCCCCTCAAAAGACATATCTTCATTTTAACCTATTTTCACTATCAGAATAACTCAGGTTTTTACTTTGTAATCTTGCACAGAATTAGATTTAGTAAACAATAAGTGTATATGTCTGTATTCAAACGTAAAAGGCTGCATATATATACATATATATATGTATGTATATATACACACAGAAAGCAATTACTAATACAAAGTAAAAATTGTACAGATATATATATATATATACACATATGTACATATATATACCTAAACACAGTTACATATGTAAATTTTTATGTATATATGGTATATGAAATAAATCTGCAAATAACCATGTATACATATATATGCACACATGTATAAGAACACATATGCAAGTGGGAGAGGGTGTGTGTATTTGTGTTTGTAGTTTTTAGAAGATTGGCAACTGTTCTCTTTTAGGGAGTTGCCTGCTAACTATGAAGGATCAAGAAACTTGCTTGGACTTACAAAACCAGTATGTGAAGATGGTAAAAATTTGAATGCACTATAGTGTTACTCCAAGACCTATTCTATATCTAAAATCCCCTAATATAGCTACTAAGAAATTTTTATTAGATGAATGAAGAATGAATAAGCTATGTTCTTCCATATAGCCACACCATGCATTAGCCACCTGAGATAGATTCTCCAAAATCCTTTTAAGACACATCCATAGTGCAAATATGTATCCTCTTATCATTGTGGACATGTATTTAAGTCCTCAGACAAAGGAGTTGTCAACATGCGGTAAGGATTAGTTACTGGGTCCAGGAAATGGTATTGGAATTTTCTCAGCCAGGAGAGCAGCAAGAGAAAGAAGGCAGAAGTGTTTGGTGAGTGATTGCTGCTTGGAATTCTTGTGGACAACAGTGGTAGAAAGCTGCTTGTCACTTTGAGACTTGTGCAGAAATATCTTAGTGCCCAATTGGAGGTAACTGGGGAAGAGGTAGCAAGTCTATTAAAAGGACACAAGGTCTCTGGAGCTGCTTAGGGAGGCCAAGAGATGTGGCAAAGCATTAGCTGTAAAGGCCAGCAATAGAAATGACTAACAAAGGCCTGGGAGAAAAGGAGGAATTAAGGAAGATTTAGGGAAAGTTCAAGGAGATGCCTAGGTGAGAATAAACTTACATATGTCTACAAGAGTAGTTGCATGACATATAATACCACGTTTGTGTTGTCTTATATATGCTAACAAGGCAGTCATAAAAAACATTTTGTATGCGATTATGATTGATAAGGAGAACTAAATGGACTTGTTTCAGCATTTGCATTATTCCTGATATTTTTTCTCTTTTAGAGTTCACCTTTTAGAGCTGTTTTAGGGTTTGCCCTAGAAGATTGTGTGAAAAGAAGAGCAAAAGGAGGATATGCACCCAAGAAGGGAAAGATGATGAATAATGAAGATAATTTGGAAGTCTACATTCTAAAGAATTTTGAAAAAGGCCAAAAGTTTGAAAGTTAATATTAAAGAAATTCAGGAAGCCTTAAGAAATTGATGTGACTTGAGGTGAAGAAGACAGACTCCATGTTTAGGTGTAAAAGAAAGTGACCCCCAAAAGTAGGATTTGAAGGGTTGGAAGTACATAAAGTAAAGGCTATAAAGGAGGAGCAAGAGATGGAATACAATTGAAAGAGGAGGAGGAGACCTTTTAAAAGATAAGGACAGGTATTTAACCAACATCTCACACCTCATCAAAATAAGGTCAAAATGGATACATGATTTGGGCATAAAGGATGATACCATAACGAATTAGGAGAACATGAGATAATTTGCTCCCTTTGGAGAAGGGAAGAATTTATGACCAAAAAAGAACTAGAGAACATTATGAAAGACAAACTAGACAACATTGATTACATTAAATTAAAAAGGTTTTTCCCAGACAAAACAAACAGAAGCAAATCTTTACAGGCAGTATTTCTGATAAAGGTCTCATTTCTCAAATTATATAAAGAATTGTGTCATATTTACAAGTATAAATGGTCAAAGGCTATGAACAGAAAATTTTCCAATGACAAAATTAAAGCATTCATCGTTATATGAAAAAATGCTCTAAATCACTATTGATTAGAGAAATGCAAATTAAAACTACTCTGACATACCACCTCTCACCTCTCAGATTGGCTAAAACAACAGGAAAATATAATGAGAAATGTGGGAAAACTTGGCTACTAATGCATTGTTGATGGAGTTGTGAAATGATACAATCATTCAGGAACACAATCTGGAAGTATGGACAATGGGCTATAAAAGTGTATTCATGCCCTTTGACTCAGCAATGTCATTAGTAGGTCTGTATCCCAAACAAATCATAAAGGAGGGAAAAGGAATCACATCACCAACTCTTAGTTTTATTTATTAATTCAATAGGTTTTTATGCCCTAATACTTGGTCAATTTTTTTTTATAAATGCCATGAACCCCTGAGAAAAAAGTAAACTCCCTTCTATCGCATTTGAATTTCATCCAAAGATCAATCATAACTAACTTTTTTAACATTTTGTTTACCTCCCTAACTTTTTTTTCTTATTTATTTTGTGGTTTGATTTTTCTAATCCTGAGAGAACAAGGTTGAGATCCCCCACTAGTATAGTTTTGCTCTCTATTTCTTCTTGCATCTCTTTTAACTTCTCCTCTAGGAATTTGGATGCTATGCCCCTTTTGAAAATATGTTTAGTATTGAAATTGCTTCATTATCTATGGTACCCTTTAGTAAAATATAGTTTCCTTCTTTGTCTCTGTTAATTAGGTCTATCTTTGCTTTTACTTGATCTGAGATAAGGATTGCTACCCTTGCTTTTTTTTTTTGTTCACCTGAAGTATAAAAGATTCTGCTCCAGCTCTTTACCTTCACTTTGTATGTATCTCTATGGTTTAGATGCGTATCTTGTAAACAATATATTTTAGGATTCTGGTCTGCTATATGCATCCGTTTTATGGGAGAGTTCATCTCATTCACATTAACAGTCAAAATAACTAATTCTGTATTTCCTGCCATCTTATTTACTCAAAATTAAGTTTTTCTCTTCCCTTTCTCCTTTCTCCCTTCCCCTCTCCCCAGTATTTTGTTTTTGATGACCACCTTTCTCTAACAATCCTCTCCCCTTTAGAGCCCCTCCCTCTTTTTTACACCTTACCCCTAATTCTTCTATTTTCCATTCTATTAATATATCCATTTCTTTTCCTCCTTTCCCTCCTATTTCCCTATAAGGAGAGACAAGTTTTTTCCGTGAAACCAAATGTGTCTGATATACTCTTTTAGAGCTCAATCTGATGAGAGTAAGCTTCACACAATGCTCATTGCCCTCTCTTCTTTCCCTCAATTATATTAGATTTTCTTTGCCTCTTCATGAGATTTTACCTATTTTTACTTTTTTCAAACTTTCTTTTACCTCTTTTCCCCTTTTTCCACTATGATAGCCCTTCCACCCCTAATTTCTTTCCATTTTATCGAAGAAAAATCAAATTATTCCCCCATTCTTTGAATATACCCATAGTAGAAATGTAGTTCTCAAGAGTTCTTTCCTTCTTACGTTTTTATGCTTCTCTTCAGTTCTGTGTTTGGAGGTCAAATTTTTTTTGTTCAGATCTCGTCTTTTCATTAGAAATAGGTGAGATTCTCCTATATCATTGAATGAACATCTTCTTCCCTGGAAGATAATCCTCATTTTAGCTGGATAACTTATTGTTGGCTGTAATCCAAGTTCCTTTGCCTTTTCAGAATATCTGATTCCAGGCCCTTCGATCCTTTAATGTGGAAGCTGACAAATCTTGTATGATTCTAATTACAGTTTCTCAGTATTTGAATTGTTTCTTTCTAGCTGCTTGCAATATTTTTCCTTGGTGAGATATTCCTGAAATTTGGCCACTATATTCCCTAGGGTTTTAACTTTGGGGTCTCTTTCAGGAGGTGATCGGTGAATTCTTTTGATGGTGATTTTTCCTTCTCTCTTTTTTTATTTTTATTTATTTTTATTTTTTCCTTCTGATTCTAAAACATCAGGGCAGTTTTCTTTCATGATTTCCTGGAACATAGCATCTAGGTTCTTTTTTTCATCATCGTTTTCAGGGAGGTCAATAATTCTGAGATTGTCTCTCCTATATCTGTTTTTCAAGTCAGTTGTTTTTCATAGGAAATATTTCATATTTTCTTTTTTTTTCTTTTTTTGTGTTTTTGTTTGACTGAATCTTGAAGTCTTATTGAGTCATTCACTTCTATTTGTCCAATTCTAATTTTTAAAGTATTATTTTATTCAGTTACCTTTTTTAAGCTCTTTTTGTAACTGGCCAATTCAATTTTTTGTTCATTGCATTCTTTTTCCATTTCACCAATTTTGTTTTCCAGTGAGTTGTTGTCTTTTTCCATTTCAACATTTTTGTTTTTCAGTTAGTTGGTGTCTTTTTCCATTGCACCAGTTTTGTTTTTCAGTTAATTGATGTCTTTTTCACATCTCTTTTGGAGGACATTTTAACCTTCTTGTAATGATTTCAACTCATTTCCCCATTTTTCGTCTAACTCTCTTTTGAGGTTCTTTATGCAATCTTCCAGGTAAGCCTTGTGAAATGAGGATGAGCTTCCTCTGAAATTGCTTTCCCTTTAGGAGCCTCAGGATCTGAGGTCTGCCCTTCTTTCTCTCCATAAATGCTTTCTATGGTGAGAGTTCTTTTCTGTTTCTTACTCATTTTTTAGAGTTTGAGGTCTGTTTAAAGCAGAGGAGCAGCAGCTGCTTTACAACTATCTTAAAACTTTGCTAAAGATGTTAATTCTTCCTAGGATTTTTTTTTTTTTTGCTTTTTTGCTGAGGCAATTGGGGTTAAGTGACTTGCCCAGCGTCACACAGCTAGGGAATGTTAAGTGTCTGAGACCAGATTTGAACTCAGGTCTTCCTGACTTCAGGGCTGGGGCTCTATCCACTGCGCCACCTAGCTACCCCCTTCCTAGGATTTTTTAGTTGATTCTCTAAATATGCCATACCATCTGCAAAGAGTAATATTTTGTTTTCTTATTGTCTGCTTTAAATCCTTCAATTTATTTTTTTTCCTCTCATTTATAAAGCTAACATTTCTAGTTCAATAATAAATAGCAGCGGTGATAAGGGGCAGCCTGGTTTCACCCCTAATCAATGCTTCTTCTTTATCCCCATTGTAGATAATGCTTGATGATGATTTTAGATAGATGATACTTATCATTTTATGGAAAACTCAATTTATTCCTGAGCTCTCTTGTTTTTTTTTTTTGTTTTTTTTTTTTTGGAATAGGAATGGGTGTTGTATTTTGTCAAATGCTTTTGTATGTGTTTCTTGAGATAATCATATAATTTCTGTTAGTTTGGTTATTAATAGAGTCAATTATACTGATACTTTTTCTGATATTGAAACATCCTTGTATTCCTGGGATAAATACTATTGGGTTATTTTGCATTATCCTGGTGATAAATTTTTATAATCTCTCTTTTTAAAGTTTTATTTATTATTATTTCCCAGTTAAATTTAAAATATTTTTTTACATTTGTTTTTAAAAGTTTTGATTTCCAGATTCTCTTTCTTGTGTGTACCCACAGGCCCCAAAAAAGAAACCAGTTATGTAAAACATTTTCATAAAAGTCATGTTAAAAAAGAAAACATAGATCTTTCATCATAAATATAGAAGGAGAAAGGTTCAAGTAACATTAAGCTAAAGAGAGAAAAAGACAGGGAGGGATGGAGGAATGAAGCAGAATAGGGAGGAATGGAGAGGAAGAGAGAGAAAAAGATTGAGAAGGAGAGGGAAAGAATGTTTCATTCTGTATTCAGACACATTTTCTTAAATTGGTCCTTCAGAGTAGTCATAAAGCATAGTACTGCTGAGAATAGCAAAATCATTTAAATTTAAAGTTGGTCATCACAGAGAACATTGCTATTAAATTCTATACCGTATATAACCCTTTGCTTGAATTCAGGGAGGACTTTCTAATTTTTTTTTCTTTTCTTTTTATTTTTGAGCTCAACTTTTCACATAGAATAATATTCCATGACAACCACATACCCATGTACCATAATTTATTCAGCCATTCCTCAAAGGTGGGCTTTTCCTAAATTTCCATATTTTTTGCCTAGAGAATATTTTTGTATTTATAAGTGTGTTTACTTTTTAAAAAATAATGTCTTTTGATATTTATAGTGAGTAGTGGAAATGTAGGTAAACAGATATGCCTGAATTTATATTTCTTTGGGCATAGATCATATCTTCTGATCATTTATCATTTAGGGTATAACTTTTTTTTAAATATTTACTCAGCTTCCTCTATGTTCGAGAAAAAAGACATTCTCAGTGAAACTTGCTTCAAAATTCTGTTTATAACTACTATGCTAACCATATCCCCTCCTTATTCTATTCTCCCTCCTTTCACCCTAACACTCCACAAAAAATATTTTATTATTTTTTAAATTAAAACTTTTTATTTACAAAACATATGTATGGGTAATTCTTCAACATTAATCCTTACAAAGATTTCTGTTACAAATTTTTCCCCCCTACTCCCCACCCCTCCCCTAGATGGCATGATACCCACTACATGTTAATAAAATTGAAATACTTGACAAATTGAATATATGTATACATATTTCCACATTTATTGTTGTGCAAAAAAAATCATATCTACAAAAAAGAAAAATCAGAGAAAGGAAACACAATGCAAGCAAACATCAATAAAGAGCATGAAAATGTTATGTTGTGGTCCACATTTCACATCCCTCTCTCTGGGTGCATATGGCTTTATTCATTGAACAATTGGAAGTGGTGTGAAACATTTCATTGTTGAAGAGAGCCATGTCCATCAGAACTGATCATCATGTAGTATTGTTGTTGCCGTATATAATGATCTCCTGGTTGTGCTCATTTCATTCAGCATCAGTTCATGTAAGTCTCTCCAAGCCTCTCTGAAATCATCCTGCTGGTCGTTTCTCACAGAACAATAATATTACCAAATATTTTATACTATCAACAGTTATTTTAAATGGAATTTCTTTTTGTATCTCTTGCTGCTGAACTTTGTTGGTAATATATAAATATGCTGATGATTTATGTGGATTAATTTTGTATCCTACAACTTAGCTAAAGTTGTGAATTGCTTCTAGTAATTTTTTAGCTGAGTCTGTAGGGTTCTCTAAGTATACCATCATGTCATCTGCAAAGAGTAATAATTTGGTTTCCTCATTACTTACTCTAATTCCTTTAATCTCTTTTTCTTCTCTTATTGCCAAAGCTAACATTTCTAACACAATATTAAATAATAATAGTGACAGTGGGCAACCTTGTTTAACTCCTGATCTTATTGGGAATGGTTTTAGTTTTTCTCCATTACATATGATCCTTGCTGATGGTTTTAAATAGATGCTACTGATCATTTTAAGGAAAAGCACATTTATTCCTATACTCTCTAGTGTTTTCAATAGGAAAGGGTGTTGGATTTTATGGAATGCTTTTTCTGCATCTATTGAGATAATCATATGATTTTTCTTAGTTTGGTTATTAATATAATTAATTATGCTGATAGTTTTCCTAATATTGAACCAGCCCTGCATCTCTGGTATAAATCCTACTTGGTCATGGTATATTATCATGGGGATAACTTTCTGTAACATCATTGCTAAAATCTTATTTAAAATTTTTGCATCAAATATTAAGGAAATCGGTGTATAGTTTTCTTTCTCAGTTTTCTCCCTATGTGGTTTAGCTATCAGCACCATATCTGTGTCATAGAAGAAATTTGGTTGTATACCTTCTTTCCATATTTTTTCAAATAGTTTATATAGTATTGGAATTAATTGTTCTTTGAATGTTTGGTAGAATTCACATGTAAATCCATCTGGCCCTGGAGATTTTTTCTTAGGGAGTTGATTAATAGCTTGTTCTATTTCTTTTTTTCTAAAATGGGGCTATTTAAGTAATTTATTTCCTCTTCTGGTAATCTGGGCAATCTATATTTTTGTATATATTCCTCAATTTCATTTACATTATCAAATTTATTGGCATAAAGTTGGGTAAAGTAACTCTTAATTATTAATCTAATTTCTTCTTCCTTGGAGGAAAGTTTTCCCTTGTCATTTTTGAGACTAACAATTTGATTTTCCTCTTTCCTTTTTCTAATCAAATTAATTAAAGGCTTATCGCTTTGTTGGTTTTTTTCATAAAACCAACTCAGTTTTATTTATTAATTCAATATTTTTCTTATTTTCAATTTTAATAATCTCCCTTTTTATTTTGAGAATTTCCAATTTGGTATTTAATTGTGGGTTTTTAATTTGCTCTTTTTCTAGCTTTTTTAATTGTAACCCCAATTCACTGATCTTCTCTTTCCCTATTTTATACAAGTAAGTATCTCGAGATATAAAATTACCCCTTGTAACCACTTTGGCCTTATCCCACAAATTTTGATATGTTGCCTCATTATTGTGATTGTCCTGGATGAAAATATCAATTGTGTCTATAATTTGCTCTTTCACCCATTCATTCTTCAGGATTAGATTATTTAATTTCTAATTAACTTGTGGTCTACTTACTCCTGGTCTTATATTACATGTGAGTTTTATTGCATCATGATCTGAAAAGGAAGCATTTACTATTTCTGCTTTTCTGCATTTGATTTTGAGGTTTTTATGCCCTAACACATGATCAATTTTTGTATAAGTTCCATGAACCCCTGAGAAAAAATATATACTCCCTTCTATCGCCATTCCATTTCCTCCAGAGATCTATCATACCTAACTTTTCTAACATTTTGTTTATCTCCCTAACTTCTTTCTTATTTATTTTGTGGTTTGACTTATCCAATTCTGAGAGAGCAAGGTTGAGATCCCCCACTAGTATAGTTTTATTGTCTATTTCTCCTTGCATCTCTGTTAGTTTCTCCTCTAGGAATTTGGATGCTATACCACTTGATACATATATGTTTAGTATTGATACCGCTTCATTGTCTATGGTACCTTTTAGTAAAATACAGTTTCCTTCCTTATCTCTTTTAATTAGATCTATCTTTTCTTTTACTTGATCTGAGATAAGGATTGCTACCCCTGCTTTTTTTTGTTTACTTGAAGCATAAAAGATTCTGCTCCAGCCCTTTACCTTCAATTTGTATGTATCTCTATGTTTTAGATGTGTATCTTGTAAACAACATATTGTGGGATTCTGGCTTTCAATCCAGTCTGCTATACACATCCGTTTTATAGGAGAGTTCGTCCCATTCACATTCACAGTTAAAATAACTAATTCTGTATTTCCTGCCATCTTATTTAGTCAAAGTTATGTGTTTCTCTTCCCTTTTCTTTTTCTCCCTTCCCCCCCTAGTATTTTGTTTTTGGTGACCACCTCCCCCTAACAGTCCTCCTCCCTTTAGAACCTCTCCCTCTTTTTTACACCCTTCCCCTAATCCTTTTATCCCCTTCTTTTCCTCCTTTCCCTCCTACTTCCCTATAAGGAGTGCCTAGTTTTTCTTTGAAGCCAAATGTGTCTGACATACTCTTTTAGAGCCCAAACTAATGAGGGTAAGAATTACACAATGCTCATCACCCTCCATTTTTCCCTCAATTATATTAGATTTTCTATGTCTCTTCAGGAGATTTTGCCTTATTTTACCTCTTTTTTTTTTACTTTATTTTACCTCCTTTCCCTTTTTTTACAGTATGATATCCCTTCCACCTCTAATCTCTTTTCCATTATTATCAAAGTAAAATCAAATTATACCCCCATTCTTTAAGGACACCTATAGTAGAAATATAGTTCTCAAGAGTTCTTTCCTTTTTACCTTTTTATGCTTCTCTTCAGTACTGTGTTTGGAGGTCAAATTTTTGTTCAGATCTGGTCTTTTCTTTAGAAATAGGTGAAATTCTCCTGTATCATTGAATAACCATCTTCTTCCCTGGAAGATAATGCTCATTCTAGCTGAATAACTTATTCTTGGCTGTAATCCAAGTTCTTTTGCCTTTCGGAATATCTGATTCTGAGCCCTTCGATCCTTTAATGTGGAAGCTGACAGATCTTTTGTAATTCTCATTACAATTCCTTGGTAATTGAACTGTTTCTTTCTAGCTGCTTGCAATATCTTTTCCTTGGTGAGATAGTCCTGAAATTTGGCCATGATATTCCTTGGGGTTTTAATTTTGGGGTTTCATTCAGGAGGTGACCGGTGAATTCTTTCAATGCCAATTTTGCCTTCTGATTCTAAAACATCAGGGCAATTTTCTTTCATGCCTGTAAGATAGCATCAAGGTTCTTTTTTTTTTCATCGTGGCTTTCAGGGAGTCCAATAATCCTTAGATTGTCTCTCCTGGATCTGTTTTCTGAGTCAGTTGCTTTTCCTAGGAGATATTTCGTATTTTCTTCTATTTTTTCTTTATTTTTTGTTTTTGTTTGACTGATTCTTGAAGTCTTGTTGCGTCATTCACTTCTAATTGTTCAGTTTTAATTTTTAAGGTATTATTTCCTTTAGTTATCTTTTTTAGCTCCTTTTGTAACTGGCCAATTGAATTTTTTGGTTCATAGCATTCTTTTTCCATTTTGCCAATTTTATTTTTCAGTGAATTGTTGTCTTTTTCCAATTCAACAATTTTGTTTTTCAATGAATCGTTGTCTTTTTCCAATTCATCATTTTTATTTTTTAGTGAATTGATGATTATTTCCAATTCACCATTTTTATTTTCCAGTGAATTGGTGATTTTTTTTCCATTTCACTAATCTTGTTTTCCAGTTTTTCATATTTCTGTTGCAGGGTATTATTTCCTTCTTGCACTGATCTCAATTTATTTCCCCATTCTTCTTCTCGCTCTCTTTTGAGATTTTTTACGCAATCTTCCAGGTAAGCCTTGTGAAATGGGGACCAGTTCATGTCCACCTTTGTGGCTTCCTCTGGGTTTGCATTCCCTTTAGGAACCTCAGAATCTGGGGTCTGCCCTTCTTTCTCTCCATAAAATCTGTCTATGGTGAGAGCTCTCTTCTGCTTCTTGCTCATGTTTTTGATTTTGAGGTCTGACTCCAGCAGGGACCGGCAGCTGCTTCAATTTGCCCTGGGGCAGTTTGCTGAGTTGACTTCCAGTGCCAGGCTGGTTGGGTTAGATCCACACTAGGACCACGCTTTCAGCTGCTCTCAATCCACCCTTTACCAAAGGCAGATCTGCCAAAGTACCTGCCCGCAAGCAGAGCAACGTTGTCCAAGCATCTTGCAGGGACTTCCTGGTTGCCTAAAATCTGCTGATCTGTCCCAGCCCCATCTTCTGTCCTGGCTGTGCCCTGGCGCGGCAAGCAGCCGATCCCTTGCCCGTCTGAAACTGATCTTCTCCAGAGTTCTTTCACAGTAAGTTTTGGATAGAAGTGCGTTGTACTCCAAGTGTTTGATGGAGTCCTCACTCCAGAACCAGTTCAGAGACTTAATTTGTTCTGCGTCTGAAGGAAGATCTGAGGAGCTCACAGAGAATGATGTCTGCAGTTTGCCATCTTGGCTCCCAAAAATATTTTATTATTGACCAAATCCTTCCCCAATATGCTCTCTTCATTTATCCCTCTTTCTTCTTCCGGTATTCCATTTCCTTCCTACTTTCCTGCAAAATAAGATATATTCTATACTCATATATAGTGTGTAAATCATTTCCTTTTTGAACCAGTTCAAAGGAGAATAAGGTTCATTCGCTTCTCTCTTCCCTTTTTCCACTCTAGTGTAGAACCTTTTTTCTTGCCTCTTTTTTAGAGCATATAATTCACCCCATTCCAGTTTTCTCTTTCCTTTACTCCCAGTACATTTCTCTCTCCGAATAATTTCATCATTTTAATTTTTTTCTGTTTTATTTTATTTTGTTTCCCAGAAATCAAAAATTGTAAAATCAAATGTAAAAAACGTTCAAGGTTTTTACATTTGATTTTATAATTTTAGAGTTCTAGATTCTTTCCCTTATTTCCTCCCACAATTAAGAAACCACTTGTGAAGTTAAGCAAACCATTTCCTTAAAAGCCAAATTGTGGAAAAATAAACATAGATCCCCTAATCTAATGCAAGTAAAAACCTTCAAGAAAAATTTCAGTTAAAAAATAGAGAAAGAGAGAATGTTTCAAACTGGATTCAGACACAATCAGTTCCTTCTCTGGAAAAGGTTGGGTATTTTCATCATAAGTTCTTCAGAGTAATTGTGGATGATTGTACTAATGAGAGTAGCAAAGTCATTTACATCTGGTCACTGCAAAACACTGCTCTTACTTTGTATACATGAAGTACATTTCACTTTAAAGTGAACTTATGTTCATGGTTGACTTTCCGAGTTTTTGTTTTTTTCTTAGAGAATCCTACTAAACATTTCCCAAAGAACAATGATATTCCATAGTAAACACACATTCCATTTATTGAGCCATTCCCCAATTGACAGCCATCCTTTTTTTTTTTTACCCTGAGAGTTAATGTGTATATATTTTATACTTACAAGACATTTTCCTTTTCTTTCTTTTTCCTAATCTTTTTTGATATTCATGCCAAGTAGTAATGTTGTTAGGTCAAAGGATATGCATGAATTTATAGTCCCTTTGGGGCAGAACATATCTTTTGATCATTTATCAATTGGTGAATGATTCTTAATTTTTATAAATTTAATTCAGTTCCCTTTATTTTTGAGAAATGAGGACTTATCAGAGAACTTGCTTTGAAAAAAAAATTTTGCAATTACTATTGCTAACTTTATTTCTTCTTCCACCCTCCCTATTTATTCTCTCTCTCCTTTCACTCTGTCCCTCCTCCATAGTGTTTTGGTACTGAGACCTCCCTCCTCCAATATGCCCTCTTCCTTTTCACTTAACCCCCATTTCCCTCCTATTTCCCTGAAAGATATGATAAGTTTCTGCACACTCTTATCGTATAGGTATGTTCTTTTTCTGTAGTTGTTATTTGAGCCAATTCTGATGAGAGTTAAGGTTCACATTCTCACCCTTTCATCCCCGTCTTCCTCTTCACTATAAAATTTTTTCTTGCCTTTTTTTTTTCTGATGGATAATTTTCATAATTCCACTTATTTCTCCTTTTCTCCAGTACATTCCTCTCACCCCTTAACATCATTACTTTAAAAAATATTATTCCTTTGTATTCAACTCACACTTGTGCCCTCTGTTTATATCTACTCCTTTTAACTGTCATAATAATAAGACAGTTCTAGGAATGAAGACATCTAGACCTTATGATATTGCCTTCCTTGTTACCACCTCCTTATGATTGAAGAAAACCCTGTGTTTGAAAATAAAATTTTCCATTCACCTCTCATATTTTCATTACAAATGTGTGTTAATCCTCTATCTCATATGATCACCTTTTACCCTGAAGGTTTATACTCAGTTTTGCTGGGTAGGTGATTCTTGGTTGCAATCCTAGCTAGCTCCATTGCTCTCTGGATTATCCTTCCATACTCACTGGTCCTTTAATGTAGAATCTTGGATTATCCTGATTGTGGCCATACCATAAATTAATTTTTTCTTCCTGTATATTTGCATTATTTTCTTCTTGACCTGGGAATTGCAGAATTTGATTATAATATTCCTGGGAGTTTTCATTTTGGGATCTCTTCCAAGAGGTGATTGGCTGCTAAATTTTGTGTTATCCTAATAACGGCTCCACTATAACTGAATTGTTTCTTTCTGGCAGCTTGCAGTATTTTCTCCTTGATCTGATCACTCTAGAAATTAGCCTAATTTGAGAAATTAGTTACAATATTCCTTTCAGTTTTAATTTTGGGGGTCCCTTTCAGGAAGTGACGAGAGGATTCTTTTCCCTGAGTTATTGTACCCTTTGCTTTTAGCATATAAGGGTAGTTTTCTTAGATGATTTTTGAAAAGGTATTATCCAGGCTCTTTCTTTTTTTTTATTATGTCTTTCAGATAGTCCAATAATTTTTAGATTGAATTTCCTGGATATGTTTTTTTTCCAGTGAGGCATTTTACATTTTCTTCCTTTTTTTTTCTTTTTTTTCCTTTTTGGTTTTGTTTGATTCCTGATATCTCATTGAGTCATTCACTTATCTTAGTCCAATTCTAGTTTTTAGTGACTTATTTTCTTCAGTTAGCATTGTTACTCCCTTTTGCATTTGACCAGTTGTACTTTTAAAGGAGTTTTTTTTTCATTTCCACAAACGTTTTTTATTATTATTTTTTTTTATTTTTGCTGAGGCAATTCGGGTTAAGTGACTTGCCCAGGGTCAAACAGCTAGGCAGTGTTAAGTGTCTGAGGCTGGATTTGAACTCAAGTCCACTGTGCCATCTAGCTGCCCCTGTAACTTTATTTTTTAAGGAATTATTTTCTTCAGTTTCTGTGCTTCCTTTTCCAGCCTGTTGGCTTTTCCCAACTTTTCTCCTGCATGGCTCTCATTTCTTTTCCCTATTTTTTCTGCTATCTTTCTTTCAAGATTCTTTTGCAACTCTTCATAAAGAGCCTTGTGATGTTGAGTTCATGAGATCAGTTTGTATCCTACTTTGAGGCTTCACCTGAAGGAATATTGCCTCTTGTGGTCATGCATTCTGATCTCTTCCTCATCTCTATAGCTGCTTTCTCTGGTCAGAGAACTTTTTGCTTTTTGCACCTTTTACAAAGTTGAGCTCTGCTCCTAGAGAACAGGGTAGATTGTCCCAATCTTCTTTTTTTGTAGGAGGACAGGGTTCTCTCGCTGATTCTGCTGGGGCTGCTGATACTGCAGCTTTTCATATTGCACTGACTGAGCCTGGCCAAGTCCCACCTGTTACACTGAGGTTCACAAACTCAATTTTTTTTTGTAGTTGTGCTGAAGGTCTCACCTATGGTTAGCTGATAAACTGGCCTTCTAAACCAGAGCAAAGTAGCCAACACTGGACAATTTACCCTCTCCCTCCCCTCCTTGCCCAATTGAGAGAGATCTTTGCTAAAGACCTTACAAATATTTTAAGTTGGAAAGTTATTACACTCTGAATGTCTGTGGGGTTTTTTTGGCTCCAGATTCCATTCAGAGTCTTGATGTAGCATTGATTCAGAGGATTTTGACCCACTTATACTTTAGGAATCTATTATTTAGTTTTCAATGAATTTTTAATCTTTTTTTTTACTGCCCTTTGTTGAATTTAATCTTATTGCATTAGGATCTGAAAAGAATACATTTACTATTTTTGAATGTCTCTGGGAGTTGAGCTAGAGGAATAAGCAGGTAATCACTGTAACTCTCCCATATTCACCTCCAAAACAAACCTGTGCATTGTGGAATCATCAAAAAAGATGGGGAGAAACAATTTCTGAGCCCAAGGAACTTGGAAAATCAACAGGAAGTATGTAAGATAAAGAGGGGGAAGAGTCCAAGCCAGCAAGCAAGGTAGACCCTGAGCACCAGTAGGGTGAGTAGGCAAAGGCCAGCACCAGGATGCCCAAATCAAGGGAACAGAGAGTGTGTAGCTCTGAGAACTGTCACGTTCTTCAGTGTAGGCCCTGACAAACAGGCAGCCCCAAGAGGCCAGACCTCCTTTCAGTGCAGCCCCCAGCTAAAGTAGACCCCAAACCTTCAGGTGGCTACAAAAACAGGCAGCTGCCAGTGACTGGATCACCACGTCCTTCCCTGTATAGAGCTGGGGAGGCAGAAGCACCTCAGGGGCCTGAGTACACACCAGACACCCCCACCCCCAACAGCCTCCCTCAGGACCAAATGAGATGCCAGACCTCTGGGGCCTCCAGCCATCTGCCAAAAGGATCTGACCATAGGAAGCTATTATGGGGACAGAGAAGATTCAGACACAGACTCAGAAAAGGACAACAAAGTCACAGCATCCATAGGCCAAACCCCAAAGAAAAGTTCTTATTTTGATTCTTTTTGCAATTTTTTCTCCGACTTATATGATTTTCAAGTTCTTTCTGAGCTCTGCTAGGAGTTCTTTCTGTGCCTGAAACCACATCCCCATTTCCTGGAGGGATGGTGTAGGGTGACCATGGCTGGCTGCTGGAGGCCTTAGGCATCTGGGGACTGAGCCAGTGTCCTAGTGTCTATGCCTGCCCTCTGCTGAGGCTGTGGGGTTTGTGTGCATTTTCCCAGACCCCACTGGTGGCTGCCTGTTTGCTTAGGTACCTACAGGTTTGGGGCCTACCTGCTTGCCCGGGGCGACACTGCAGCCCCTGGAGGTCTGGCCTCTGGAGGTTGCCCCTTGGCCTGGGGCTATGCTGAAGCATGTGGCAGTTCTCAGAGCTGGAGTTTCCCATGCCCCTGGCTGTGCCAAAGGATATGGGGCATCCTGGTGTGGGTTTTTGTCTGCTCATATTCGGGACCTACTGCTGGTTTGCTGAGGTGGGGCTGGCTACTGGTTGGCTGGGGTGCTTCCTGTTCTGGACGGCCCTTCCCTTGTGTTCAAGTGAGAGCTTTCCTTCCAATCTTCCAAGATTCTTGGTCTCACAGATTGAAGGTTCTGCTGTTAGAGGATTTGTATTGTATCATGTTGTTTGGAGCCAAATGTGGGAGAGTTAAAGTCATTTACTGTTTACTTCACCATCTTGATTGCCTGGACTGAATGTTACCTTATAAAAAAAATCCTAACCTTTTTACATGTATGATAGCATTAACTACTGATACCAGGGTTTATGATTCTACCAGTTTCAATGTCTCTTAGCATCCTCTAATTCCCACCAAACATAGTTCATGGTTCCTTTTGGTTGTCTCTCAAATCTGATATTAGAGAGTTAGGATCAGAGAAAATGGGTTTAAAGAGAGTTAGCATTTCTACCTGCTAGAAAGAGCTTATTAATATTTCAAAATAAATACCTTAAAATCTGATTTCATTAGTGAGAGTTCTCCTTATACTAATTGAACCTTTCACAGAATCAAGCTGTTTATCCCTTATTACTTAGTAGTGCAAGGATAACAAGCAAAGCTTCCCTTAATATTACTGATCCTGCTTCAGCATTACCTGAGAGAAAAAGCCCATGCATCATCCAGCATACATAAGCTCGGTACTTCAGAAAATGTGTGTTTTCATCAAAATGGATATTCCTTCTACTTGTGCAGCTCCTAATCAATCCGAATCTTAAACTGCCTTTGTGAGTTAATGGTGCTTCTTCAAATCAACTGGTGCTAGATTTCTGGTGATTAATTCTTAACTCACAGAATTTTGTTTTTAAACTTTCTTGTTTAAAAGAACTTTCTTGTTCTTCATCGGAAGTTCACCCGGAACTTCATCATCGGAAACTTTTTTTTTTATTTTTAAGCTTTTTATTTGTATAACATATGTATGGGTAGTTCCCCAACCTTGATCTTTACAAAGCTTTCCAATACAAATTTTACCCCCAGTCCCCTCCCCTCCCCCAGATGGCAGGAAGTCCACTACATGTTAATAATGTTGAAATGCTTGAGAAGTTATGCAAGAAAAATCCTATCTACAAGAAAAAAAAAAGAATCAGAGAAAGGCAACACAATGCAAGCAAATGTCAATAGAGATCATGAAAATGTTATGTTGTGGCCCATATTTCATGTCCCTCTTTCTGGGTGTATATGGTTTTCTTCAGTGAACAACTGGAACTGGTTTGAGACAATTCTTTATTGCAGAGAGCCATGTCCATCAGAATTGATCATCATGTAATACTGTTGTTGCTGTGCATGATGATCTCCTGGTTCTGCTCGTTTCACTCAGCATCAGTTCATGCAAGTCTCTCCAGGCCTCTCTGAAATCGTCCTGCTGGTCGTTTCTTACAAAACAATAATATTCCATAACATTCATATACCATAATTTATTCAGCCACTCTCCAATTGATGGGCATCCCTTCAGTTTCCAGTTTCTAGCCACTACAAAAAGGGCTGCCACAAACATTCTTGCACATGTGGGTCCCTTTCCCGCCTCTAAGATCTCTTTGGGATATAGGCCCAGTAGAAACACTGCTGGGTCAAAGGGTATGCACAGTTTGACAACTTTTTGATCATAGCTCCAAATTGCTCTCCAGAATGGTTGGATCCGTTCACAGTTCCACCAACAATGTATTAGTGTCCCAGCCCTCCCACATCCCCTCCAACATTCATGGTTATCTTTTCCTGTCATTTTAGCCAATCTGACAGGTGTGTAGTGGTATCTCAGAGTTGTCTTAATTTGCATTTCTCTGATCAATAGTGATTTGGAGCAACTTTTCATATGACTAGAGATGGTTTTAATTTCATCATCTGAAAATTGTTCATATCCCTTGACCATTTATCTATTGAAGAGTGGCTTGAATTCTTATATATATGAGACAATTCTCTATATATTTTAGAAATGAGGCCTTTATCAGAAGCATTGAATGTAAATATGATTTCCCAATTAGACGCTTCCCTCCTAATCTTGTCTGCATTTGTTTTGTTTGTACAGAAACTTTTTAACTTAATATAGTCAAAATTATCCATCTGCTGTTCAATTAGGAGTTCCAAGTCTTCTTTGGACATAAATTTGTTCCACCTCCACAGGTCTGAGAGATAAACTATATTACGTTCCTCTAACTTGCTTACAAAGTCCCTCTTTATATCTAGATCATGAACCCATTTAGATCTTATCTTGGTATGTGGTGTTAGGTATGGGTCAAGCCCTAAATTCTTCCACACTAGTTTCCAATTTTCCCAGCAGTTTTTGCCAAATAGAGAGTATTTATCCCAAAAGCTGGGGTCTTTGGGTTTATCGAACACTAGATTGTTAAGGTTAATGCCTAGGTTGTCCTGATAACCTATCCTGTGCCACTGATCCACTGCTCTATTTCTTATCCAGTACCAAACGGTTTTGATGACCACTGCTTTATAATATAGTTTTAGATCTGGTACAGCAAGGCCACCTTCATCTGCCTTTTTTTTTTCATTAATCCCCTTGAAATCCTTGACCTTTTGTTCTTCCAAATGAACTTTGCTACTATTTTTTCTGGATCTGTAAAATAATTTCTTGGGAGTTTGATTGGTATGGCACTAAATAAGTAGATTAGTTTGGGTAGTATTGTCATTTTTATTATGTTCGCTCTGCCTACCCATGAGCACTTAATATTTTTCCAATTGATTAGGTCTGATTTTATTTGTGTGGAAAGTGTTTTGTAATTTAGTTCGTATAGTTTCTGACTTTTCCTTGGCAGATAGATTCCCAAATATTTTATCCTATCATCTGCTATTTGGAATGGAATTTCTTTTTGTATCTCCTGCTGCTGAACTTTGTTGGTAATATATAAAAATGCTGATGATTTATGTGGATTAATTTTGAATCCTGC